>JAQGBS010001048.1:0-17481 GCA_034698545.1 Acrobeloides obliquus | reverse complement strand
AAGCTCTCAAGCAGCTAAACAATATGCGATTAATGTGGCAAGTGGAGTGGGAAAAGCTGGAGTTGATCGCTTAACTGCTGATACAGCTTTAGAGCTCAAGCCACATAATGTTACAGTAATTTCAATTTGGCCTGGTTTGACAAAAACTGAGTATTTGCAAAAAATAGTGGATGAAGATATTATACCTCCTCCATTCAAGGTAGTCATAAATATTAAAAACCATGATCTGGATACGATCGTGACCATATATGGGCAGTACCCCAGGTTCAAAAAAACCCACAACCCTCATTTGGACCCCTTCCCGATGGGGTCGAAAAGTTGGCGACCAAAAAAAGATTGACAAATTTAAAAAATATTCTTTTTTTTTCAAAAATAAATATGCTGCTCCAAGCAACCTACTTTTTGACTATTAATCCTCAGTTTGTCAGCCTTCCGACCCATATTCTACGCTCTCCCACAACCTCACCCCCTCCCCCCAACCCCGACCCACAACCCCCAGGTGAAATACCTGATGTCTGCCCATGTATGACCATGACTTTCTATAGATTTTAAATAATTTTTAGGACATTATGAAATTAAGCATGCAAAATGCTGACTCGTCTGAATATGCGGGCAAATGTATTATTGCACTAATAACAGATTCGAATGTTTCTAGTAAAACGGGAAAAAGTTTTCCCACCGCTCTTTTGGGTAAAGAATATGGGCTTAAAGATATTGATGGGCGTGAAATAAACATGGATCCTGCAATTGAAAAGTTATTAGAGAACCTTGCTGTTGAAAAAT
Source organism: Acrobeloides obliquus (assembly GCA_034698545.1). Lineage (NCBI taxonomy): Eukaryota > Metazoa > Nematoda > Chromadorea > Rhabditida > Cephalobidae > Acrobeloides > Acrobeloides obliquus. The sequence continues at coordinate 16,698 of JAQGBS010001048.1, read as the reverse complement.
CAACACTTTGAAAAATCAATGAAACAGGAATGAAAAGACGACAATTTTTGCTTTTTTATTAAACTATGTATTATTTTTAACTTATACACTTTTTTAGTTTAATAAAATTTCGAAGTTCAAGTGTGAAAGTGAACGATAGAGTTTTATCTTGAAATTCAATACTTTCTGTTTTAAAGGGGGTCATACGTGGGCAACGGGGTGCGACTCCCCCCCCCCTCCTGATCGATTCACTCAAAAAGCCGAAAATTGAAGGGGGATCACCTCAAATTTTCAGACAAATGGTATAATTTTTGAGGTTTTTGCTTCAGCGGTGGCGAGTTCGATCCCCATCTATAGGCAGTTTCTTTTTGCACTGTCCCCAAAATTGTTCCCGGTCACCTCACTTTTTTGCAAGTTTTCTCCATGAAAATGAGGTTTACACCCTATGGTGTAAAAATAAAAAATGATCAGTGAACGCAGTTTTACATGATTTGCCTATTTCCAAAAAATCGATTTTTCTGTTGCACTGGTCTTTTAAGTATTTCTAAACTTCGGAACAGAGATGGCCGGTTATTCTCCCTTCCTTGTAGAAGTCATTCGCTTTTGCATAATATTTGATCAAATCAAATAATTTTTGTCCCAATAAATGATGAACATTTAATCTTTTATTGTATAACTACAGAGTGTTCATAAAACATAAGAACTCAAATTTTATGATTAAACAGCTTGCGTACCGACATTTAATATGTACATGACAACAGTCCAAAATATTTTATAAAGAGGTTCCTGGATGTCTGCAATATAAAATATTAGAGTTTGATGTTTTAAAGCCTCATAATTTCTATCATTAAACAAACCGGAATTAAAAAATTTCATACAGACCCCAATCATAGATGAAACTGACTTATAATTTGGCATATACATGATTTAGGATTTTTAGTCTTGCTGTTCTTTTGATACCTCCAGATTGTATTTAAAACGAGGAAATGGATACAAAGGCCAGTTTAGTTAGGAAGGATTCTATTGAGTATGGTTCGCTCTTTTTGTTATATTTTAATTATTTTCTGGCAAGGTTTGACTGGTACAAAAGCAGCTTGTACCAATAATCATACAAGGTTTACTTTTTATTTGAAGTCCAATGGTTGAGCAAGAGCTTCTTTTTTCGAAAATTTGCGGCAATTGGCGAGTAAGGGAGTGGGAAGCAAAATTTTTCAACCAACTACAATTGTGGAAAAAAGTTAGATACCCATGGAACCCAGCTAACTTTTACTCTAGCCTAATTTTTAAATTTTAATGCGAAATTAATCCCTTTAAGTTGTGCAACGTGGATATCAAATGGATTCTGCCAATCAGCTTTTTATACATGTGAACAAAAAAGATCTTATTGTTCACAGTCTTGTAATATTGGTGGGTGTAGTCCACAAGTATCATGTGCAGCTATTGTCGCGCAATCTGGATCGAGCAGTGGTTCTAGTGGATCTTCGTCCTGTAATGATAATCATGCAAAGTACATAGTTTTTATCAATCTATTTATGAACTTTTTAATATTTTATACAAAACAAACGTTCAACAAAGTTAGGTACACCCCCCCCCCCAATGGAAAAGTTTAAATTTTTCCTTGTTCTCTTCTGTTTTTTTTCCAAAATTTATGAAAAATTTCAAAAATTATACTGTTTCCCTTTAATTTTCACCAAAATTTTAAAAAATGAATATTTTTGGGCAATTTTAAAAGTTTAGCTGTCCCACCTGGGTTACTAACGGATTTTGTAATATGAACGTCTACACACAACAACAAAAGTGCCAATATTGCCCTAAAAGTTGTAATATATGCAATTTGTGCTCAGCCAATCAATCTGCTTCTTGTAACACTTCAGCAACGCGTAAATTTGTTTAGTTATTAACATTTTATTTTAAATTTAGCCACCAAGACAACTTGCCCTAGTAAATGGACATATTTTGCTGATACGAAATCTTGTTATTTAAATAAGGTTACAATACAAATTTAAAAAATAAATAAATTTTCAGAAAAGCCCTGGGATTAGCGGAGACGATGCAGCTGCTGATTGTGTGAAAGAAAAGTCACAACTCGTATCAATACATAGTGATGCTGAAAATAGCTTCATTTATGGTATTAAAGGACGAGGGACACGAAAAGATTTTTTTAAGTAGTAAATCTTGTAGAGTGCAAAATTGTTGGCAACTTTGTTTCACTTCCTTTTTGCACTGTCCCTAGTACTTAAAAAATCTATTTTCGTGGCCCTGGTCTTTTAAGATATTGGATAAGCCTAAACTGTCCTGATTGGTATACGTCTTACATGTACAATTTTCAAAAAATGTCATTTTTCACTTATTTTTTTTCCACAAATGCGATTTGTTTGGTCAAAAATGCTATTTTTAGTTACTTCTTTTGATAAAAATGCGATTTTTTGGCAAAAGTCATTTTCGATTCCTATCGATTTTGTATATTACAATTTCGACCGACCACTATATATTACAATTTCGACCGGGTGTATGAATGTTTTATATAAATTATCAGAAAATTTTTAGAATTTGTCAGAGATGCCCATTATAATACTAATGATAAAGAAACTGTAATTGGGATGAAGTATGAAGCGAACGGAGTTTGGGTGGATGGAACACCACTTGATTACACTGCCTGGGGTCCAAGTGAACCTGCCAAAGATACAACAGTAAAATGGGCATGTCTTGAAACAAGCGTTAGTGCTACTACTGATCCAGGATATTTAAGTAAATGGAGACTTAGAGCCAGCGCTGGAGCATTTAAATCTTACGTTTGTAAAATGGCAGCAAATTGATTAATTAAATTTTTTAGATTCTTATTTTCGGAATAAAGATAATACAGGGTGCGGCAAAAGTTCCCGTGATTTTTTGAATTACTGCATATAGTATTTTGACCATAAATTTTTTTTCGCAGTTTCTCCGAGATTGACTCCGAGCGACATATGTACCTAGAAGTACAACGTAAATAGCATTAGTAGTACCTCCAAGTACTATGCTTTTTGAAAAAAATCGAAAAAATGTAAAAAAATTTTGAGGGATATCCCCATAAAAGTGGTGTCAATCCTCTTCTCTCATCGTCTTTTTGACTTTTGTTTTAGCACTCGGGATTTAAATCTAACGTTCATGAGATCGTCTAAGCATACATCATACTCACAGACAAAAAATAATTTTTAAAAACAACCCAAATACAGTATGTCCCAAAAAAGCAATTTTGCGATTTTTTCAAGTTTCATGTAAATAACCCTATAGAAGATTTTTTTATGCGGAGAATCGATTGCGCATTGCCAGTCCGCGAAATTTTTTTTTTCTTCAATTTTCCCTTGGGGGACCAAGGTATCGAAAAAATCAATTTGTCACAAAGTTCTCCAAATCAATTGATTTTTTGTACCCGGGAATTTTTCGATAAAGGAAACTCGCATCTGAAGTAATTTTTGATTTTGACCACTGGAAGTTACTCCTCCGAGGGGTCGGAATTGATTTTAAGACTGAACACAGTTTATACGAATTGCGAACACAGTTCATGTGAGAAGAAACATTGCTGAATATCATCGAACGTATGCTCGATGATAAGTAACCATGCTCTTTTCATTTCCTATCGCTTGATCCATTCCTTTTGGAAAGATCAAGTTTGGAAATGGAAAGGGAAGAGATGATGAAAGTATTCGAAAAGTGCCCTGTACATACTCACAGAAAAAAAATAATTTAAAAAAAATAACCCTATAGGGGATTTTCTATATGAGGAATCGATTTCACGCAATTGCTAACCTTGAAAACCCTTCACTGACCCTGTATTGGGTCGTTAGGAAAATAATAAGCTTTTTCAAGTTCCATCTGATCTTTATAAAAATGACCCCATATGGGGTTTTTCTATGCGGAGAGTCGATTGTGCGCATTGCCGATCCGCAAAATTTTATATTTTTTTCAATTTTTTCCTTGGGGGACCAAGATATCGAAAAAATCGATTTTTCACAAACTCTCCAAATTGGTTAATTTTTTGTACCCGGGGATTTTTCGACATGGGGAACTCGAATCTGAAGGAATTTTTTGATTTTGACCACTGGAAGATACTCCTACGAGGGGCATACCTCAAAAAAGTCTGTTTTTTTAAAAACCAGTTTTGACTAATCCCGAGGTCTGGGACAAAAAAGAATAGCGGATTCTTGTTCAGCACATAGAAAAACCATAGGGAGATCGAAAATTTCGTAAAAAATCGACTTCTATAGCCAAATATAAACATTTTTAAAAAAGGTCAAATCTTTGAAAGCCCAATTTGTTGAAAAAGTCTGAATTTGGCACGAAAACATGGCTTACCCTCAAAAAGATTGATTACATTGTATTCAGCATACACGTTTGCCTAATATTGATAATTTTTTTTTGTCAAAAACGGATTTCTGGATCGAGATTTAGTAGAATAAAGATAGGTGAGATATTTTTCGAATAACTCAATACAAATGAATCACTATGGAAACTTTGATGACCAATAAATTTATTTTCTTTAGTTTAAATATGCATAAGTTTCATCATTCCACTTCGTTTCCGCTCGTGTTCTTTTTATACAAACAAATCTGGCCACAGCCGGCTTGTTTGGCTTTGGCGTTGATTCAATGATTTGGCTTATTTTTTATTATCCATAAATTTCAGCACATTTTTCAATTTTTGAAGGTTTTTGAGTAAATTTTATTGATTTTCAAAAATTCAAAAATTTATAACAAAAATTTTGGAGCTACTACGCCTGGGGGTGCACAGGAATAAAAATGCCGAAGTAAAAATGTCAAAAATTTTTTTAACAAGTGACCCCTTAGGAGTAATTTTATGCGGGGAATCGACTCCTGAATCTTTCAAATCAATCAATAATTGCTATAAAATTTCATTTTTAGCTTATCGCAAATTTTTTCAGTTTTTACTCTTATTTTTCATTGATTAATTTTAAAAAATATTAAAAATTTATCGAGCTTAAATGCAATTTTTGTACACGTTATTACAAAAAAATTATTGCCGACTTTTTCATACATGAGAAACAAGAGGCCATCTCCACTATCTGATTCAAGATCTATGGGAAGTCCGAAAATGCGAATTAGAGCATTTTCCATAGGGTCTGCCTAAAATGCGGTAGAGGTAGCGGTATCACTAAAATGCGGTAGTTTAATTTGTCGAAAATTGTGACGGATTTAGTTTTGTTACTTATGACCTGAAACGAAGTTTTTCGGAGCGGTTCGACGTTTGGGCTGTTTTTGATGGCTAACACGGTTTTCACTACCGCCCATGCTAAAATGCGGTAGTTAAATTTGTCAAAAATTTTGACGGATTTTGTTTTTTCAATATTAGTTATGACCTGAAACAACTGTTTTTCGGAGCGGTTCGACGTTTTGGGCTGTTTTTAATGGCTAAAACGGTTTTTCACTACCGCTCATACTAAAGGCGGTAGTTAGATTTTTCAAAAAATTTTTTAAATATTTAAATTCTAGAGATCGAAATCTATAATTTTTGTCTTTATCACTTTTTATGGTTAAAAACGCCTAACAAAAATGACACCAAATTTTTTGAAAAATTTAACTACCGCCTTTAGCATGGGCGGTAGTGAAAACCGTGTTAGCCTTCAAAAACAGTCCAAACGTCGAACCGCTCTGAAAAACTTCGTTTCAGGCGCCCGTTTTAATCCTCCGGAAGTCGGAACCTGAAATCGGAAGTGAAAACTTCCGGTGCTTACTCCCCCCCCCCCTTTAAAGGGTGGCCCGATTAACGAGCGTTTACTGTATAGTTCTAAAAAAACGCCTCAAAAAAGCCTGATATATAAGAAGTTATTATAGCGGCGGTGACATATTTGCAAAACTGATATATCCTAATAACAAAGAAGGAGGTATTTTATTCTTTTCATTTTTTAGTTATATTCTTTAAAAAATGAAGTTCAGCAAGATGCACAAAAAATCTAAGCCAAAATCAAGAAAACTTGCCAATAATTCTAACATTATAAACTTTATCAAGTATAATAGAATTCAGCTGGTCCAACATAAAAAGAAATGTTTGAAGCAACTCGGTAAAATTTTATATGATTATATTGAAGATGATGATTTTCCTAATATCATATTTAATTTAACAAGCGATTCAATTAACTTTTATAATATTTATTCTTTTGAATTATTCGGTGAAAAAATCTTCCAAACTGAATATATCGCATGTTTGTCGGACATTTTTCGATTAAAGTACTCGGATGAGTTTAAGATAAAACCTTTAGTGATTATGACATCGTTGAAATTGGCTAGCCATGTGGGACATTTATATCTATGTAAAAATACATTTCACCTGGCTTCGATCGTAAACTTCGTTATTACTTATGTACAAAGTAGGCGTGTTAGAATCGAAAAATTTCTACAAGAAGAAGACAAATTTTCGAAAATGATTAATGATTTCACAACAATTTATCATCTTATAAAAACTGAACAGCAAAAGAGAAGACTATATAAATTTCGCAACGTTTTTTCCGGAATACACCACTTTTATAAACATGGGCATGATTTTAAAGATAAAAATCTGCAGAAAAATGTCACAAATTATTACGACAGAATGGAATTTTTTTTTGATAGGCAGATAACAGAATATGGTCCTAAACATTTTATTTTCGATGGTATACAAGAATATGCGTATAAAAAATATTTCGGCGTTCTTAAATATTTAAACGGGAACCCGATTGTAATAACATTCTGGGGTGAAGGAAATATTGAGCCGACCTTTAAAAAACCGACTTATTTTCCAATCGGAAAGCCTAGCATTATAGACAAGTATTGTAAAAAACGATTACTTATTGCAGACAGTATTCTAGCTAAATATTTTGGCGAATCTTTTAAAGACACGAGTGTGCTGACCATTGTTAATAAACAAAAGATTTCGGATCTCGACCGAGCATTAAAACGTTATTTTAGGTGCATAAAAAAGAAATTAAAAAAAAGAGAACAAGAAGAGGAAAATGAGGCGATTCCCTTAGTTATTAAGGATATGTCCGAATATATGGAGACAGTTATCTTAATGTTAGGCTCACTGATGCTTAATTTTTATAAAACAAAAAATAAAGATGAAATAAAAGAAATGGTTAAAATGAGGAAGAAACAAAAGAAAAATCGAACAAAAAACAAAAAAAGAAAGAGAAACCGTAAAGATGTAACTACTGAAACGAATGAAGATGAAGATCATATGCCAAATAGTCCTATAAACTTAACTGACAATAAGATAACCAAAAGTCAACTAAATGTATGTGAAAAAATTTCTAAATTCCTAAATCGTTTGATTCAACTTTTCCCCAACTCAAGAATTTATATATGTAATGCATACATGGTATCAGATGAAGATAAGCAAATAGCAAATAAACTAAACGATTTTTTTAAAAACGAAATGACTAGATTGAACAATCAAGCGAAGAAGGTGAAAGTTGAATTTCAAGATCTAGAGCAAAAATGGCAGATGTATGAAATTGAAGAGGCGAAAGGTTTAACAAAATCTTTTGATAAGTTTATTTATAATACCGTTAATGAAATGGGCATTTATTTACGAGAGAGGCCGAAAGCAGCCGTGCCTCTTTCATAAATAAGCGCCAAAAAATGTATGCATAAAATATTACATTTTAACTTTAAAACAATATTAGACTGTTAATATGGGCGAAACCGAACACCGTTCGGAAGCCTGGGCCCACAGTATCCGATCTCGAGCACCTACCCCAGCCGAAGCACACAACCCGATTCAATCACACACCCAGAGCCAAACACCCGATCCAGAGCCGAGCACCCACTCCGAGCCGAACACGCCGGACCGATAGAGCCGAGCATCCGATTCCAAACCGACCTCATGACCGAGTTAAACACTCGCTTCTGAACAAAAACACGATCCCGAGCACCTGACTCCGAGCCGAGCACCCCATCCCGAGCAGAGCACTCAACCTCGAGCCGAGTAACTTGACTTGACGCAAACATCCATGTCAAATTAATTTTTAAAAATTCTTTGTCACGTCAAGTTATGAAAAATTTCAAAAATTTTTTGGTGATTTTTCCATTTTTTCGGTGTCTTTATTTTCATCTTTTTTGATGAATAATTTAAAGTCAAGTAAATTGATAATTTGATTTGTCAAGTCAAGAAATTGTGAAAAAATTTTTAGTCAAATCAAGTTGAAAAAATATAGGAAAAAATACACCCAACCCTATTCCCGAGATCGTGGCACTCATACACATTAAACGTTTATAGTAGTAGGATTAAAATCGGTTTCTACCCTTTAAACACCGTTTTAATGACAACGTCAATGTCGCGACTGTCATAGTCAATATCACTTTCATATTCACAGTTATATTTCGTGTACGTATTATCTGTATCATCTGGAGCAAATAATGTGTATCTTTGTTTAGCTTCCAAAGCCCAATTCAGTTTCGGATGAGGCAATAGATATTTTTGAGGGTCCAGATCTTCGCAAACAAATCCGAATGCGCGAAAAATTTCATCGTAACTCTCATAGGTGTAAGTTATATAATCATTTTCCTCTTGACAAAACTTAATACACTTGAAAAACTTTTGAGGCTCGACAGTGTTACAAAATGCCTAAAAAGGACAAGTTATGGTCAGGTTAGTTACCCGACATTTTTTCCCTTATCCCTTTTGTTCCCTTAAACAATTTTTTCCCTATGACAATTTTTTCCCTAAACAAATTTTTCCCCGTGATAATTTTTTCTCAAATTGCCTGAATTCAATAAAAGCGTGTTTATTAAAAAGAATTTGGGAAAAAATTGTTTAAGGGAACAAAAGGGATAAGGGAAAAAATGTCGGCTAACCGTCAGGTTATATCATATAGCTAACCTCGACAATTAAAGGGAATATGTAGTTTCTATCGATTTTATGCAAGTAGCCTAAGATTAATGGTCTAACAACAATTCTTAGTTCATTGAGCTTTGTATTTTCCAAATATCTGCCAGAGATGAATTCTTTGAAAGTATCAATAGGAAAATCTTCTTGGAAGCAACATTCTAACCCTCGAAGATCCAACACAGTTTTTGTCTCCAAGTCTAAATGCCTCCATGCTTCCCTATAAAGCAGAAACTCATTTGCTATGTCCGTTGTTAGCGCCTCCGCATCAAAATATCCTATAAATAAAAGATTGATATATTCCCTTTACGAGTATTTTCCTACTTTGAAGCAAATCATGAAAGCGTTTCAACTTTATATTATCTTTTAGAATTTCTTCATCATATGGTAGAAATACTTTTTTAACATTAATTCGACCGCCGGCTAATTTAAAAATCTTCGCCCATATTTTTTCAAGAAAATCAATGTCACAACTTGTATCGTATTCATTCAATTCACGTATAATGATGTTCTTGAAAACTCGAAATGCTGGAAGCTCTTGTTGATTTTGGCAATCCTCTATGCGAATAGTTTTGCCAGTTGACGATTTGAGCTTAATAAAGAAACGATTATTCGGATCATCATCCGAATAGTCTCTATTATAATTCAAATTAACAATTCGGCGTTGTGTCAATCGCTTGGACATTTCAATAATTTTGTTCCAAGTTAGGCAAGTAATTTCACAGTAATCCAAAGCATCCCGTGACAAATAAGCAAATATATCTTCCAACATTTCACCGGGCACCATTCTTTAAAGAATCAGTTCGATCGGAAAAAAGTTGTCATAATTTGTACATATTTGGGAAGTTCATAAAAAATAGAGCATGTTTTGTTTTAACAATAAATTCTGAATCGCTCTGGTTCTCGAGGAAATTTTTTTCATTTTTCCAGGTTTGTGGAGCAGGACCCCAAAGCGCGTAAGGACCTGGATCGACCTATGTGCAAACTTAGGTTGTAATAAATAATTTTCAAATTTCACACGCGATTATCTCTAGAACAAACGCGATCCAGAATTTACTGTAAAAACAAAAAAGCTCCATTTTTCATGATCTTTCCAAATATGTAAAAATTATGACAATTTTCCCGACCGGACTGGTCTTTTAATTACAATTTTATAGATTTAGCGAAAAAAGCGGTCTCAATCGCTTTTTCAGGTTGTGTTCACAATGGCGCGATATCGAGTTGCGTTATCGCGCGTTGTGTCCTTCTGTATTTTATGCTTCTGGCACAGAGCTAACTTTCTGGGGAAAGTTTTTTGCCGAAAACCTTATTTTACCTGTATTTACAGTACTTAGAAAAAAGAAAAATTTTTTATTTAAAGGAGTTTAGAATCGTGATTACATCTCTGTCAGAAAACCCCTAGAAAGTGACTTTCTAGGGGTAATTTTATGCGAGGAATCGATTGCGCGCATTGAAAAATTCTGAAAACTTTTCCGGGGTCAAAAAATTGAAAAAAAATTTTTTTTAATGATTTTGTTGGGGTTAAAACTTATAACCCCTAATTTTGACGCATTTTTTCCATTTTTTGACCCCTGGAAAAATTTTTCAGAATTTTTCGATGCGCACAATCGATTCCTTGCATAAATTTACCCCTAGGAAGTCACTTTCTAGGGGTTTTCTGACAGAAAAAATTTTCTGACAGAGATGCAGTCACGATTCTTACCCCCTTTAAATATAAAATTTATTCTTTTTCTAAGTACCGTATACAGGTAAAAATGAGGTTTTCGGCAAAAAACTTTCCGCAGAAAGTTAGCTCAGTGCCAGAAGCATAAAATACAGAAGGAGTTATCGAAAAATATTTTAGTAGTGCAGAGATAGAGATTTTTGAAGTTGGGCATCTGAAGCCAAATATGCGATTTTGAGTCAATCTTCGATGTTGCATATCTCGATGCTGACAAATCAATAAAGCAATATTAATAGCTTATTTTTTAGCTATGTTTTAGGGCTAAAAAATAATGCAAGAATCATTGGAATCTGATTTGTTAGTACCGAGATATAGACCCTCCAAGATAGGTGACTTTTTGGTATAAAGAACCTGTGCCCTAGGGGTCACACGGAGGTGACACACCTAAGACTCCAATGTTTTTTAAATCAGTAGAACATGATAAAAACTTATAGAAGAAAAAAAATTTCAGCGACTCTAGTTCAATTTTTCGTAGCCGTCACGCCGCCGTGAAATAATATAGAAAAAATGTTTAGGAAAAAATTGAAAGCTTTTTAATCGCTTTAAATATGTCTCAAATGATTCATACATTTGTATAAAAATCATACGACCTATTTCTTCACTCTGTCATTTTTTAATCAGGCCTTAAAATTTTTTAATTGTCTCACGTAATTTCCATATTTCATAATTATGAGAGTGACTAAGAAAAAAGTAAATGTATATTTTTCTACTTATCAGCTAATCCTGGCGCCGTGTGCAAGCAGATCGTTCTTAAACTATTATTTTTGATATGAGTGTTTAATCGTGTGAATTTCCACCCATTCGCTTCCAGTAAAAATTATAAAAGCTTACTATGCCAGCAAAGGGATTTGTTAAAAACTATTGAATAGTGGTAGTGATCTGGACTTCAAATTGCAATTAAAAAAGAGAGATGATCAGGATCTATCTGCCGAAGATTATCCACCCAATTTGGACAAACGGATGTCATTTAAAAAAAACAAGAACTTTATTCGTTATTAAAAAGTTTATTGTTGCATATTTTTGTTTTAATATATTTGAAATTGAGAAAAAAATTTTCAAGGAAAATAAAAATAGGGAAACATTCTACAAAGTCGAATCTAGGGGGTCTGATAAAATTTTTTTTAAATCTCAGAAATCACCCTCGAGGATCGAACCAGTGGCCCCAATGTAGCTTAACTTGCCAGATCGGACGGAATCGCTCATAACTGGGGTCGGGAAGTTTATCTCTTTTTGAAACAAACTATAGCACAATGGTAGTGCACTTGGACGATAGCCAGGAGGTCCGGGTTCGAGTCCCGGTCGGGTCTTTTGCCTAATTTAAAAATTTCCTATATTTCCAAGTTCTCGGCGTGGTTAATCCGAGCTCCACTATTTCCAAACATAAGCTTATTACTTTTTCTATCACTAATTTATATTGAAAAATGACAAAAAAATTGACAGAAATAAAAAAATCTAGTAGTCATGTAACCATTATTAACAAAGCCAACAAACTTGAATCGTAATCTCAGCCATAGGTCGGCAAGAGGGGGGAGCCTCCCCCCCCCTGACTACGCATGAGCCCAAATTTAAAGGAGGGACCACGCACTCATGGTCCAAAATTGAGGGTGACCACGCGTAGACCCCGCCGAACATATGGGGTGGTGCATAAAATTGGGTGTCAGAAGACTAAAAAAAAGGCCATTTTTTGTGGAGGTTGTGGGGGACTACCTCATCGGGGGTCCCCTCCCCCCACCTTGCCGACCTATGATCTCAATATTTTTCGATCACCTTTCTTTCACTTTTTCTATCATCTTTTTTCACTTTTTAATGTAAATTAGTGACAAAAAGTGACAGAATCGATAACTTTTTCTCTCACTTTTTCCGAGTGATGCAAATCATTTCTTTCACTTTTTCTGTCACTGTCACTTTTTCTATTTGATGTAAATCCACCTTAATATGATATAGATGTTAGCCAAATTTTGGGTTAAATTATTACCTATTTTATTTATACTTATTATTTATGGAAATTTTTCATTCGCAATTCCAGCAACATTGCCTATCAAAACAAGCTATGATGAAAGTGAAGCCAGAAATTTGCTAAATTTATCGGCAGGTGCTTATGCTGTTAGCCCTCAGGCATGTCTAACAAGGTAAAAATTTAATTTTTTTAAAGGGGTGCAGATCTGGGGTCAATCTCGGTCGAAAAATTTTTTCTTTCGAAAGTGACTTTTTAGAGGTAATTTTATGCGGAAAACACGAATCTGATGTCAGATTTTGATTTTGAAAGAAAAAATTGTTCGACCGAGATTGACCCCAGATCTGCATCCTCTTTAATAAAAATTTTTAGGACATTTCCTAGAAGTCAAATTATCTCCACCTCAAATCAAGCTTGTGATGCAATCGACAGTATTTGTTCTTTTTATACTGTTATTTCGAACGATACCAAAAATATAATAATTGTTTTCCGTGGGACCAAAACCACAGAACAGCTTTTATTAGAAGCATGGAAATCTATACAACCGGAAATGGATTTTGATGGCTTAGGAAAAGTTTGAATTTTTCATGAATTTTCAACTTCATTTTAGGTAAATCCATATTTTCTACGTGCTCAAAATACATTTTGGGATGAAATTAAAACAATTTTAAACAATTCTATTCATGAAGTAACATCTTCTAATATAAAAAGAAAAGTGTTTATCAATAACGGGAAATTTTTTAGAGATAAAATAAAACGCGGCGTTTGATATATCACATTGTTATTTGTATGAGAAAATAATTTTTGGTAAAAAAATTTTTTGATACCCTTTTCGAAAAAATATTTTTGAGTACCAATTTGGGGGCACTAAAGTACTTATAACTTAAGTACTTATAGGTCGAGCGTGAAGAGGTCGTGTCGGTGCAAAATCGGAGGCCGAGTGCGTAGGTGAGGCAGAAGACTGAGCACCATACTTCCGAACGATGTCGAGCGCGAAGCAGTGGTGCAGCCAGGAATTTTTTGTTACGCCGTAGGTACTCTACTCCGAGCGCTCGGTCTCCCGGTTCTTTATTCAAAATTCTAAAATTATTTAGTTTAGAACTATTCGGTTATTTTTACTGGTCATTCTCTCGGCGGTGCTTTAGCCTCACTATCCGCTTTGAGAACAGCATATGAAAAAATTCGGCCTAGCAATATGATAAAATTGTATACCTTTGGACAACCTAGAGTTGGAAATGTTGACTTGGCGATGAAACATGATGAATTAGTGCCATTTAGGTAAATTAAAAAACTCATTTTTAGTAAAATTTGTAACGCAGATCCACGGGTACCTTTTAGTTTGTGTTTAAGTGTTTTAAAAATTTTTTGCTCCATTTTTGTAAAAGAATTTTTTTGAGAATCAAAATTTTTGCACTAGCGGGATCGATCCTGCGGGCCCAACGTTGCTTAACTTGCCAGATCGGACAGGCAGCGCTTTGGACTTAGCAGATTCAAGAACTAAATCGTTTCAATAATCAGCCCACATGCATGTATTGTAAGAGATTTTAGTTCATGAATCAGGTTCATTTTTTCCCTCTCGAGATTACCAAAAAAATTCACTATACTTTTTAAATGCTTTTTTCGTTTCATTCCAATTTTTAGTTTTCGAGTTGTTCACCGACGTGACATCATCCCTCATTCTCCGCCTTGCAATAAGAATGAAACTGACTCTAGTTCAGATGAGAATGATGATAGTGAACCTTGTGATCCTACACTTAAAGATAAAGCTTATCACCATGGAACTGAGATATGGTAACTTAATTTAATTTTTGATCCATTTTATTTTTAGGTATCCAAATGGCATGCAACCAAACGATACGTATTATGAGTGCATAGGAACGCCGAAAGATGAAGATTTCTTATGTAGTGATAGCTTATCATTCCATATATTACAATTTGGAGCAGATTTTGATGACCATCGTCATTATTTCAATCATAAAGTATGCATTTATAAGAACTGTGGAAATTATAAGCTTAGCATCAAGGATGTGTTTCGATTGATCAGAACAGCTGTTTCAACTTTCGGAATCCACCCCTGCTTAGAAACAATCTGTAAATTACGTTCTCAAAAATCATGATTTTGTGACTCCATCTCCTCTCTCCGTTCCCACTTTTCTAACGAAACTTTGTTATAATTTTCCTTTTGGTCGACCTCCAACTTCTAAGTTTTGGAACGTAATTTATGGATGATCTCTTAGCATAAATATCGAATGCCCATAAATCCCTTCCGAATGAGAAAAGTTTGAAAACATCATGTTCTATTTGTTGGATTTTTTCTAAAAGTGAACAGCATGAAATGAAAATGGCAGATGCCTCACGATCAATATTGACTATACCCGATGCCAAAAATATCTTTTTAAGGTTACATCCTATGGAAAACTTGGTTGTGAACCTAATAATCCATGCGAAGAAACCATGGATGATAATGCTGTTGTTCCGCCGCCATCTTGCATAGGTGGAACTCCAATACAACCACCATCCTTATGGGACAAAATTAAATCAGTCTTTTCTGGTATTAAAAATTTATTTTGATAAATGATTCAATAATAAGGATCGGATTCAACAATCAAGCTGAAAAATGAGAGTGCTAACCACTAGGTTATGTGGGAAGAACTTAACTTTTATCTAGAGTTGAAAGACCGAAACCGAAAAAGACCGAAATCGATAGAGGAAAAGTCGAAAAAGATCGATTTATCGCAAAATGTTTAATATCGTGTTTTTCTTACAAAATCGTTTCGATAACTAAATTTTATTGAAATTCCGACAAAAATTGTCATTTGCCAGAGTTGCATAAATTTTTAGATTTTTGATCCTAAAAATGGTTTCAGTTCGATTTTTTAAGGATTTTTTGACCCTAGAATGGTCCCAGAATCCGCAATTTTGAAAGACCTAAACAGACCAAGTTGACCACGCTTCAAGTTAGGCCAGCAAAATGTGCTCAAGCCAGTCTGGCCCGCGACACCTTTACTCTGAACAATGTCATCAATACAAGTTATATTAATCACACCACCTGTCAAATGACGGCAGCAAATCCAATCGAACAAAAACTCAGACTATAATTCATACCTTGTATAAGAATAGAAAAACTAATGAATTATTGGAAAAATTAGTTTTATAAGCTTTAATTTCATTTTTATTCCCTTGATAGTTGAATAAACATTATTATATTATTAAACTTTTGCTGTTACAAAAGTTAAAATGATTTTTAATTTATAAACTATTAATCAATTTTATTATATAAATGGAAAATATTAGTACGTATAATTTTTTGCAACAAGCTTGGCAGCTTTCTATACTTGTACAGACCAAATCGAGTAAGTTATAGTTTATATACGATGGCTTAGCTAGATCACAAGTTTGGGGCAACGCGCAAAAAATTTTTAATTGAAAAAATTAATATTAGTAAAAACGACAGAGTGAAGAAGATTTTTTATAGATCAAATAAATTCAAATACCAAACAATTGATTGGATGGATACACATTGGCGAATTCGCAATCTTAAATTTGAATTTTGTATTGGTGATTTTTTGTCACATACTTATTATAAAAAACTCCAATCTCAAGATAATGCATAATAACTTAAAATTTTTCTTGCATCAAATAATAGCCATTTTCCAGACCCAGCAGATATTTCGATTTATTTTATTTTGTTGCGCTTTTACTGGTGCTTTTAAAGGTAAGTAAGACTATTTTGGGAAGTTACAACATGTAACATATCTGGAGGCAGTAGCGCATCCAGGATCTAATTTTAAGGGGCGAATCCCAAAAAAAGATTCAAAAGTTTCCCTTATTCCTCTGATGTTTTTTTGCAATTTTCCTCAAAAAATTGTCAAAAACATAAGGGTTCCCCTGAGCCAAAAGTGAGCCAAAAAACCGTATTTTCGTTTTTTGGCGAAAATTTTTTTCAAACATCACCATAAGGGGTATTTTTATGCGATTTTTGAAATTTTTCACCAAAAAATGCAAAAGTACCGTTTTTTGCTTACCCTATACATAAAATTTTATTTCATTTAGATTATTCCATGTTTGGGCCATTAAAAATTCTATATATTATCCGAGAATTCGTTATAATGATTGGTGCTTCATCATTTACTTTATTAACTATTGATCGTTTCTTTGCAACAGTCAACCCAGAAAAATATGAAGA
>JAQGBS010001047.1:0-17482 GCA_034698545.1 Acrobeloides obliquus | reverse complement strand
ACTTTTATAATGCAACAAATTTATTATGGAACGCAGGAATGAGAGATGATTTTTTGACAGCAAAGAATAAATATCCAAGTTATGAAGTTTGGGTATGTTTCAGAGTACTTCACATCATATGCAAGATAAACTGATTAATATGACATGCTGAGTGAGAGAGGGAGGCAAAATTTAGCTCACCTATTGAACAAAAATTTTACTCCTTATATACCATAGTTCAATTTTTGGTACTACTCAGGATTAGGTGATCAAAATGACAGGGTTCTGGATCCGGAAATTTTTTCGGTTTTTTCCTAAAAATTACATATACCGTAAAACTTCTAATAGAGCCCCATGGGGCTCTATTAGAAGTTGTTAATTATTGCTCTGTTAAAAATCGAGTTTAAATCGGATTTCTTCGAACGACTACTTTTTGGATAGCTACTGTAGTAAGGAACATTTTATAAAAGAAATTGTTGAAAAATACTTTATTTTCGCTGAGTTATGGCCCTTTGAATTTGAAAAAGTTGAAAAAATGGCATTTGTTTCGAAAAATCATATCTCCGTGAAATCGAAGTCAATGTCAATAATTTTTTTACATAATGTTCCTCATACGCTTAGCTATCCAAAAAGTGGTCGCTCGAAGGAAATCGACTTAATTTTGATTTGTGATGGATTTTTGAATGTAAGGCTTAAAATTTTTTGTGAAAAATTTTAAGCCGAACATTGTGAAAACGCTTCCTTGACCCTGATTCAGGGAGGCGATATGTGTGTATTGAAATGAAATAAAATCCAGTTTTTCAATTTTCTTTTCATTTCAATATGCATATACTTTCAATATACGCATCCCTAAAAATCAGGGTCAAAGAAGCGTTTTCACGCTTCGGAAATGCGAAAAATTTTTCCGTATCCAGAACCACCTTGTCATTTTGATCACTTAATTCTGAGTAGTACCAAACTTTTTTATTTGTCAAAAATTAAACATTATTTGAAACTTATACCTTCTTATCAACAAATTTAGGTCACTGGCCATTCACTAGGTGGTGCTGAAGCGTCAGTTTATGCTGCATTAATCTCCGCTTTAGGCTATGTAACCCCCGACAAAATTAAACTTATTACTATGGGACAACCTCGCGTAGGCGATAAAGCCTTCGCTGACGCCCATGCAACATTGGTAATTACAGGTTTTCGAGGATTTAATTAATCATTTTTAGGTTCCTTATTCATATCGAGTTGTTCACGCTAACGATTGGGTTCCTGCATTACCACCTGTATGGTTCGAAGGCTATACTCATCATCAATCTGAAGTAAACAATTTTTAATTACTATAAAATCGAGTATTTAGGTTTGGTATGACAATGACATGTCAGTAGGAAGTCCTTATATCGTATGTAATGCCGAAGAAAGTGATAACTGCAGCGACTCCCAAGTTGATACCAATCATGGAGACCATGACGATTATTTTGGTTTATCAGTTCATTATATGAGCCAATATTGTTAAATATTTTGTACGCTTAAAGGGACACTAACCATGGTTTAGGTTGTGCCAACTCTTTTTTAAATTAATAAAAAAATGAGTTTCAACTGAATTTTTTTGGACGACCACACATTTGGTTGCTGGTAATCTGGAGTTTTTGTAAAAAAAATTATTGAAAAATCATACGTTTTATCTGAGATATAGCCATTTGAAGTTTGGACCCAAAATGCCCATTTTTGCAAAAATTCAAAAATTTGCTAAAAATTTATATTTGCTCGAATTTATTCGAGCAACCATATTTTGAAATGCTAGAAAGTTGTAAATTTTTTCCACAGAAAAAATTATTTGAAAAAATTCCAAACTAAATGGCTATATCTCGGATAAAACGCGTGATTTTTCAATAATTTTTTTTACAAAAAATTCTCCAAATTACCAGCAATCAAATGTGTGGTCGCCCGAAAAAATTCGGTTAAAACTCATCTTTTTATTAATTTTTTTTTAAAAGTTGGCAAAACCTAAGCCATGGTTAGTGTCCCTTTAAAAAATCAGTCTACTTTCGGTGAGTTAATGTCATGTGATAGAGCACAAAATTTGGAGCATTTTTTGTTTTTACGGCACTACTTGAAAACTTAACGGTAAAAAGTTATAATCGAAACAAAGTTGCGATTTTTGAATTCAAATAAGTTTGAACATTGAAGCGATGAGCCGACATTCAAGAATCAATGAAACTTTTTATTGAAACGATTTAATAAATCATTATAAAATTCAAAATCCTTGATAATTTAGACAAAATGAAAGTTGGCATTTTTTATAACGCAAAGACGAATAAAATGACACCAAAATTATTGAATTTGAGCAATGTTTTAGGTTATTAAGGCTCTATGTTTTTTCGCAAATGAACTTTCACAAACGAATTTTTGCAAAAATTCGAAATGCGAAAATTCGTTTGCGAAAAACATAGAGCCTTATTGAAACGAAAATTTTGAATCAGGGTTTTCGTTTCAATAACTCAAAACATTGTCCAAATTCAATCATTTTGGTTCATTTTATTCGTTTCGATGCGTTATAAAAAACGCCAATTTTCATTTTACTTAAAACAAAAAATGCTGCAAATTTTGTGCTCTACCACATGGCATCATGTACCAAAAGTAGACTGGTCCTTTAACCCTAATAAAATATTTGACGTGCATTGATAAAATTACAAATTATTTTTCTGTTAATAATCTGACAAGGAAAGGGACAGTACTTGATATAATCTATATTCGTTGTTGCATTCATTTTCTTGAATTGATATTTGATATATCTGTAAAAAAATATTTGAACTAAAGTTTTGTAAAGAATTAAAGCTCAGAAAATTTCCTTTTTTACCTTTCCTTTAATCTTACAAATACGTATGACTAGAATCTAAAAAAAACTAAAAACTATTTAAGCATTGATAATTAAAAGTTCGTAGAATCTTACATACATAAGAGCCAGAAAAAATGTGTATTGTGTATTACGAGAATGATATGTTTGGAACGGCGTTATGTTCGAAAAGGCTTCTGATGAAATCTTGTTTATATTTGCCTTGTTTTCCCATGAGGTACATGCTTTCATTGTAATACACAAAATTTCAAAAATCGCCAACTTTATGCGCAATTATCTCGAAAACGACAACGATTCAGAATTTAACGTAAAAACAAAAAAAATGCTTAATTTTTCATGAATTTTACGAATTTTTACAAAAATGGCAATTTGCGACCCAGATGCAAATTTTCGTTGTAATACACAGATTTCAAATTTCATCAATTTCCCACACGATTATCTTACGTGGTTGATTTTCTATTAAAAAGGAATTTCAAAAACTACATTTTACATTTCATGCGCTCAATGTTTTCCTTTTCAGATTAACACTAACTTCTTAGAAAACAACTAAAGCGGATCTCTTTATTCATGAACCGTATAAAGTTAGACTACATGATATATTAAACTATCTCTATATTCTAAGAATTTTTAATTACCCATGCTTAAATAGTTTTTAACAAGAAAAAGATAAATTCTAGTCATACGTATTTGTAAGTTGAAGTGTACGCCCAGTACACTTTTTTCCCATGAAGAAGTTTAAAAGCTTCAAAAAATCACATCTCATGCACTAAATGTTTTCCTTTTAAGATTAACACTAATTACTTGAAAACGGCAGAATTTTTAATTATCAATGCTTAAATAGTTTTTAATAAGACAACGGTAGATTCTAGTCATACTTATTTTTAAATTTAAAGGAAAGGTGAAGAAAAAAGTTTTCTGAGTTTTAATTCTTTAAAAAACTTTAGTTCAAATATTTTTTTACAGATATATCAAATATCAATCAAGAAAATGAATGCAACAACGAATATATATTTATATGGCGTCAATTTTGGTCCTGATCAACTCCGTTTATTTGGCTCTATAACACTATTTATCATTCTTATTTTGGTTATACCTAATTTGATCACGCTTCAAGTAATACAGGGTATCGGGTGTAAAAAACTGAAAACCAGAAAAGTCAAAAAATCAGATTTTAGTAACATATAAACGTGTAATGTGCGGATGTTTATGCAGACAATCTCGGGAACGCTCGATTTAAACTGCTACCGCTAAAACAAACGACGCGTTGTACGACACAAAATGCACTGTCGCGTAGCGACACGACGGAAGTATAAATGGCGCCATACTTTTTTTTATAGATGTATTCTACTGACAAAAAACTTTCAAAATAACCTTTGTCACAATCGGGCTTCCTAGTTTAAAAAAATTCCGGGCCTAATACAATGTTATAATATTATATTAGGTTATACATTGTATTAGGTAAAGTAAACAAATTTCTTTTGAAAAATGTTAAAATTGTAAGATTTTTACGATGTATCGCTTGCTCGATGATACACTCATTAAACCTCAGAGCACGGAGCGCTCAGCCCCCGTTCTTAGTAAAATATTGGTGAACTCAATTCTCGATTTATAGGTCTTTATAAATCATCCATTTTTTAAAACATCTCTAACTTATCATGTGATGTTTCATCTAGGAATTGTTGATCTTCTCCGTTTATGTACATTTATGTTTGATGTTATCTCATTGCTGTTTCCTTTAACTGATTTCAACACAGATTGGATAAATGTAAGCCTAAATATCATACAACTCATTGGGCAAAACAGTGTAAGGAAACAAGATGTTTGTTTGTTTTTGCGCGTTCGAGTCATTCATAATTTTATGAAACACTTGAAATAAGAATTTCTAAAATCTATGAAACACTTGAAATAAATTTTTGTAAACCTATTAAACAGCTGAAATAAATTTTTTTAATTATTGACTTTTTTCAAGCTACGAGTAAAACTTTTCAGAGAAATTGGCTGTAAAAAAGCAGCACAATGAATGACTTGAACGCACAAAAACAAAACAAACATCTTGTTTCCTTACACTGTTTTACCCAATGAATTATTTCATTTGTTTCATAAAACTGCAAAGCAGTTTTCTTTTTTAAATAGCGTTATGAAACAACCCTATTCTTAGTCACGTAATGAAAAACAGAGGTTTTTGTCGCAAAAATCGCTTGTTGACAACAAAAATGATTTTTACTGGAAAATTAATATTCTACAAAGTTGCTCCCCATTTGCGTGAAATGACACCTCGCGATCGGTATTTGGTTGCCAAGAAAAAATTTTTTATAAATTTAAACATTAAGGCATTCGATAGCATATTAACTATTGTTAGACTGAAAGAACAAATTTGGTGAATGAGGAAAACTCAAACTTTCTTCGCGCACAACTCTTATAAGCAAAGCAATATCTGAAGGCTGATTACCACATTCATTTGTCAAAACGCATCTAAAGTTGCAGATCATTGTTTTACGCATGCTCTCAACAGTGAAAATGATGTTTTCTTACAGGAATTTCGTAACAACGAATGGGAATTTTCACAACATGAACACAACTTTGTATGCAGCCGATGTGAGCTAGTTAAACAAAGCTTGGATGATATGAGGAATCTTATAATAGAAAAAACCGACAAGTGCTATTATCTGTCAAAAGATAACGATCAAAAATCTTAAATATAGGCGTAGGAATCCCCAAAAGCAAAACAAACATACGCATCTCAGGAGGGAATGCGTTAAATTTATGTAATAAAAGAACAAAAAAATTTTTAGTTTACATGTGCAATTTCTTGGGGTGCTTTAGTATCTGTAAATATTATGACACTAGTCTTAGCAGTCAACCGATTCGATATTTTTATTGGTTTAAATTGGGTTCAAAATAAAAGGCTTTTTAATAATGCAAGTTTTTGTTTATAGTTTTTCCCCTTCCCCAATCTGTTTTCTGAGGCTCGAATTTTTTATTTCCCCTGGGGTCTATTATTGCACTTGGTTAGTGATAAGCAACAATTTACAAAAATAAAGGGAAAAATCGATAATTTGGCACATGAAGAGTGACAAGTTCACTAAAAAATCGACAAGTTTGTCACTTATCATTTGTCGAAAAAAACTGACTAAGCAAAAGAGGTTAGTCAGTTTTTCTCGACAAGTAACAATTGACAAATTTGTCGGTTTTTTAGTGAACTTGTCACTTTTCATGTACCAATTTGTTGATTTTTTCTTTATTGTTGTAACTTTTCACTAATCACTTATCACTAATGAAGTACAACAATAGACCCCTGGAAGTCAAATATGACCCATGAATCAATTTTAAAAAACCATTGAGCTCCCAAAAATTAAAATTCTGATTCTAATAATCTCATTATAGACTTTAATAAGTTTGTCATATATTTTGGGATGTCTTGTTACATGTATATTTATGATACCAGGTTTTCGCGAACACCGATACGTTTGGAAATGGATCTATGAAATTTATAGCCCCTCATTTTCTCGTACAATATCTTTCGTGAGTTATGGGCTAATGGGGATCGCTTGCATGCTTTATTTAATGAGTATTATTACTGTAGCAATTCAAGTAAGGCTTTATCTTTTCTAGATGTCAAAGTTCTGAACATATAAGCAAATATGGGGTCGTTCAGATATTACGTTATCATTTAGGGGGTAGCCAAATAGTAAATCTTAATAACGTGGGGGAAGGGGGGGGGGATAAGTCAATGATAACGTTATCATACACTAGAAAGCTTATTGTTCGTATTCAACGTTAATATTATTTTTAAAGAAAAATTTGGTACTCTTAAAGGAGAGGGACCCAAAATAACATGAATTTTTCTCAAAAAACGAATTTTTGTTCAAAACTCGACTTGGGATCAGGGGGATCCTTATGACTTTTTATCAAATTTTGGGCAAAAAAATCAAAATGCCCCCACCCGAAATGAAATTCTAGCTATGCTTAGTTTAGAATCGCTTAACAACGATTAAAGTGGTGAAAAAAACTGAAGTAGTAATGTTTCTACAAACATTTTTACCATGCGCAATTAAATGTGCCCAAAATGCCACTTGGAAGTTTATTACCAGTACTGATAATAATATGGACAAATTTATTTTCTATTGGTTGAGAGTAATCGAGGCTGGGTATCAGCCATTTTTATATTACCTTATAAATAGGTTTAAATTTAATTTTTTCAATTATAATTTTTCGATTTTTATTTTTAGATCGTTTACAGAAGCAATTAATGGTTTATTTGGTAAAACATTTATACAATCAACACCGGTACAAGTTTTAACACAATTATCATGATGTGAAAATAAGAAAACAACCAGACCAAATAAATTTTTTCCATTTGAGATTTTGCTGGCCAAAAATTCTCGAATTGAAGTGCTAGCCTGTATTTACTTGCTGTCCTTTTGATTGCGGGAAAAATTATAATTTGTAAAACGAATAAAAATGTTAGAGTTTATTTTAATCGTTCAACTCAATCCAAATTATAAGAAAAATTCCATTCCTTGCCATCCCTGTTTCAACACCCAATGCACATCAATGTGTTATTGGAATATTAAAGATCAAATTCAATTTTTATAGGATGGCACAAAAAATTGGAAACTAGTATCGATTAGGTATCCCACTGAACGTGAAATTTTTCGAAAAAAATTTTCCATTATCTGGAATTGACTCCTCTAGGGGTAATTTTATGTGGGGAATCTGAATTTCACATTGCCGAGACCTGAAAATCTTTCCCCGAATCAAGAAAATTGTATTTATATGACGTATGGCATGTGATTCTTGTCAAAATCACATGCCATACGTCATATAAATAGACTTTTCTTGATTCGGGGAAAGATTTTTAGGTCGCGGAAATGTGAAATTCGGATTCCTCGCATAAAACTGCCCCTATAGGGGTCAATTCCAGACAATGAAAAAAAATTTTTTCGAAAAATTTCACATTCATTGGGATACCTAATCGATACTAGTTCCAAAAAGTGTACTTGGTTGACTTGTATCAGGACCAGAAAATTTTTTCTCTCTCTAAAAATGACTATGTTTTTATAAAAATAAATTTCCGGGTCCCAAAAATCACAAAATCCACTTTTTGCGCCATCATGTATAACGTTATGTAGACTTTACATAAATATATCCTTTTGGTGGAAAGCATGGCAAAGCATTAAAAAAGCATGTTGGATTAAAATCCTTCGTTTTCGAAGGGTTTCTTCTTAAATGATGTTTGTGATGGGTATGCAAATTTCTGTTCACAACCATTGAATTTGTAGTCCAGGTTTCACGAGACTTGGCATAATTATCTTCAATATTATATCCATATGCTATTACACATAGTAAAATTTTAGTAATAAATAATACTGCGCAAAGCCCCATATTTAAAATTAGACAACTTGGAGACCCTTTAGAATACTTTTGAATTTTTATAAGGAATATCCAGAGCTTATATAGCGGCGCTCTTGCCAAAACATATTTTCGTTAAAGATCTGGAACTTTAAGGGCAACAGCTTTACGCATATAAGGGCAAATAGAAAACACTATTATTAGCGCAGCATTTGTCAAAATCATATTCCTCTAATGAATAATTAATTTTTTTTAAATAATAAAATATTCTGTTTAAATAATATCCTGTTACGTATACAGTGACGAAAGGGATTTTAATTTTAATAAGCATGTTCTTTACAAGTTTGAAATTTACGCACACAGAATATTATATTATTAGTAGTGTTGTGCAGTTGTAAATTTAAAGTATTGGCCAAAAACCTTGCATAATGAGTGAAAAATGCAATGTTATTATATACACTCAAACCCCCTTAAACCGGCACTCTTAGGGAGGTGCCGGTTTAACGGGTTAAGTGGAGGGTACCGGTTTATAGAATTAACGGAAGGGTGTCGGTTTATCGAATTGAAGAGAGGGACAACAGCTAAACTTTTACACCCCAAATATGTTTAAAAAAATCTGTATAAAAACAAACCTGATCTTTCAAAAAACCGGCTGTTCTAAATGCATTTCTGATGGTACATTCCTTTACGCATTCCCATGAGCTATTATAATTCGAAGAGCTTCGAGAAGGTTAACTTTGCATTCTTGTCATGGTCGATCTTGTCAGCTATCTGCGTCAATAAGATACGTCGAATTTGTTAAAAAACCATTTCCAACCTTCGATTCCATTTTTTTAGCCTTAGTCTAAAAAAATAAACTATTACATCAAAATAAAAATTAATAAAATTATTGTTTACATCAAACAAAATGGGCTAATCTGCATTAAATGGTCTATAACCGGGGTATTTTTGCTCGTCGTAGACGCAAACCAATTCAGAAGCTGTTTCTCCATTTTCCTTGGATTAACCTCTCCTAATTCTGACCTCGTAGTAATGCCGTCAACGTATACCATTTTTTAAGCCTAGACTTAAACTTAAGTCTAAACCTAGGCTTAGGCCTAAGCCTAAGCCTAAATGCCTAGGCAGAGCTGAGAATCTTAGTTCTGCCGGTAACATATATAAAGTTTATTAGTAATTAAACATGACACCGGCAAGTTTTTTGTAATCTTTTAGGCTGCGGTCAAGCATGTTGAAAAAGTTGTTGAAAAGTTATTGAAAAGTTGTCGAAAAAATTGTCAGACAAAGTTACATTTTTCAACAACTTTTCAACAACTTTTTCAACATGCTTGACCGCAGCTTTATGATTTTAAGTTCTTCAAAAAATGTGCTTGACTAGTAAATACCTATACATCAAAATTGTGCTTGATAAGATTCATCGTAAAGATTGTTATGCATAGTGTGATTCATACCAGTTTAATACTTATTTTGATGATTAATTTGTTGTTCAATTTTCTTTTTCCGATGTATCCTTTTTCAGTGGATGTTGTAAATTTTCTGATAAGATTCCTCTTTTTAACTTTTCTTATTTAGGAATATATAATGAGTGTTATATCAAGACAAGCATTCGTTTATGGGGTGCAGAAGTCAATCTCCGGCAAACAAATTTTTCTTGATACCTAATAGGGATAATTTGATGCGAGGAATCGATTGCGCGCACTCCCAAATCGCGAAAACGCCTCCTTCACCTTGTTTTCGTGAAAATGTCGAATTTTCAACAACTTTTTTACTACGATTTTACCCCTATATAGGTTAAATTGTGATATAAATGATTTTTACGAAATTGTCAGACATTTGAAGCCCACTCCCCCCCCCAATCGAAATTTTCACGAACATAAGATGAAGGAGGCGCTTTCGCGCTTCGGGAGTGCGCGTAATCAATTCCTCGCATCAAATTACCCCTATAATAGGACATATCGAGAAAAAAATTTTTGTCGGAGATTGACCTATTATCTGCACCCCCTTTAACATTCTGATTATAAAATTTAGTTTTTTAATATTATGAACTATTTCTGTCTGAATCTAAAATTATAAGGATGAGTAATTCAAGGAGAAATTTATACACTGCAAGAGGCGATGGTATATACACATCATCTGAAGAAGACTTCGAAACATCGGAAGAAGACATCGAAAGCATCTCTGATGGAATATTTGAAGGTATCGACGAACACAACGCTGGTGAGATTTCACAAGAAGAACCAGAATCTTTAGATGGAAACGAAAACGACGCTTCTTTTCAAAATATAGTAAATGCTCATTTTTTAAAGGGCGTGCAGATCTGAGGTTAATCTCGGTCGAAAATTTTTATTAAAACAGCCTATATAGGAGTAAAATCATGCGAAAAATCGATTGCGCGCATTCTCGAAGAGTGAAAATGATTCCTTGACCCTGATTCAGAGAAATAGATGTGTGTATTGAAGCGAAAATCGAAATTTTCTGAAATTTTTCCTTTAAAATCATATTTCTGGGGGTAATTTCGTGCGGGGAATCGATTGCGCGCATTCTCTAAGCTTGAGTGTGGTTCCATGATCCTGATTCAGGGAAATAAGCGTAATTGAAGCGAAAATCCAACATGTACTAATTTCCCTGAATCAGAGTCAGGGAAGCGTTCTCAAGCTTTGGGAATGCGCGCAATCGATTCCCCGCATGAAATTACCCCCAGAAATATGATTTTGAGGGAGAAATTTCAAAATTTTTCGATTTTCGCTTCAATACACACTCTTATTTCTCTGAATCAGGGTCAAGGAAGCGTTTAAGCTTCGGGAATGTGCGCAATCGATTTTTCGCATGATTTTAATCCTAAATAGGCTGTTTTGGCAAAAAATTTTTCGACCGAGATTGACGCCAGATCTGTATCTCCTTTAACAAAAAGTGTTTTAGGGCAACGATTTAAATAGGAAAGATGTGCGCCTTCTAACTGATTTTTGTGTAAAAAATTTTAATTGGCCTAGATTAACTACTGAAGACGACGTCCGAGCCTTCTTTTCTGAAGATGAAGGTATGGTATATAAAGGTTGTTTTTTCGGAAATGCCGAGTTGCGCGCAACTATATATAGATTTTGAAGTTGATGATCAAATTTAATGAAAACTTTCACAAAAATTGCCTGAACTGCAATATAGTTTGAATATTGAAACGAAAATCGATTAAATTTGAATTTTCAAAAATCCGCAACTCGGCATTTCCGAAAAACAATCTTTAAAGAAAATCTCGTTTTGGACTTTTAGGATTTGAAATCACACACATTTTCTTGCATGACTTGACCGGCTATAACAAGGGAACTTTCTATGTAGAATTTGAAAACGAGACGGATGTCAAAAATGCTATAAAAAAGCATAAACGTAGATATCAAGGAAAGAAAATTATGGACATGTCTTTATTTTTGAGCCAGTAAATGTTTTTTTAAGTATGCAGAGTCAACAAATCGGAATTGAGCAAGTTATTGCACCATGTAAGCATGAATGAGAAGTATGAGAACATGGCCTTTATTCATTTGTCTTATAATTCAGAGCTTACAACAAGCATGGTTGAGGTGTTCTTCGAAGGCAAGAAAATTGACAAATCCTTATAATCTGCTTTATAGACATATTACTTGAGAAAATTTACTTAAACGAGGTTACAATCGAACAGAAGCCTTTATCAAATTGAAAAACAAGGACGATTTACGTACAATTTTGAGTTATGGAGACTTGGAATGTGTAATAGACGGACGGTAAACGTTACTCAATGATTAAAATTTTAAACACCGAGCGGAGCTTATCACTATCCCCCTTCCTAGAGGGGGGGGGGGGTGAGATTCTGCATAAATTTATGCAGTATCCCCCCAGGCTGAAATAATAAAAAAATCAACTTTTCATCTTTTTTGCTTTGGTTTAGGCTAAAGGCTTAGGATTAGACCTAGGCCTGGGCTTAGGCTTAAGCATAGATCCAGGTTTTTTGCTTTGATTTAGGCTAAAGGCTTAGGCCTAGACTTAGACCTAGGCTTAGGTCTAAGCCTTTAACCTAAACCAAAGCCTAGGTCTAAGCCTAGACCTAGACCTAAGCCTGGATCTAGACTTAAGCCTAAGCCCAGGCCTAGGTCTAACCCTAAGCCTAGGCCTAAGCCTTTAGCCTAAACCAAAGCAAAAAAAGATGAAAAATTGATTTTTTTATTTTCAGTCTGGAGGGATTCTGCATAAATTTATGCAATATCTCCTCCCCTAGGGGCGGGGATACTGCATAAGTACCCACCGACCCCAGACTTATGTGGAAGTGCATACAACCAACTTTTTAGGCAATTTTCGCAACTTTATTATCAAAATGCACATTTTTGCCTAGGTTGATCCACTTTTATTTTGCCCTTGTTTTTGCCCATTTGATCATTTTCCCTAAAAATGCATACACAAAGCAAAAATCGCCTAAAATGTTAAAAAATATGGTGAGATAACCGAAAAATGAGTCAAATGAGATTAAAACGTGTTTTTTTGGCATCAAAAACTGTAAAAAATCTCAAAAAATTGCATAAAAAATTTGTTTAGCACGCACTTTTCAGTCTAAGGGTTCTTATATGGAAAAATAAGTATCAAAAATTGTTTCTAGCGCTGTGTTGATTCATCAAATCGATGGAGTAGCGTTTTACGGAATACGTGATAGGCACTTTTTTCAACATGGCAAACGAGGCCCAGTAGGTCGGCCAAGGTATTTATTGAATGTTTCATCCATTTTTATCCATTTAGAAATGATAACATGTGGAAAGATTTGATCAAAAGGGCTCAAAAATCTCTTAGAATTATAGAAGTAGGCTCATTTTTGCATAAAAATAAACAAATTTAGGGTTTGACATCAAAAGACGATAGGATGATTCAACGTGAGATCAATAACGTGTTTGAAACTATAACAATGTTCAAGCGCCGGATAGAGCGTGAAGCAAATTATAGAAGTGTAATGACTAGAATCCAAAGGAGTATGAAAAAACAACGGCCTGTTATTCAAATTAAAAATATTGTTGCACAACCGCCGCCCAAGAAACAGCCAAAAGTTCAACAACCGCGCAAGAAACAGCCAAAAGTTCAACAACAGGTACAAAAGGATCTTTAAAAAAAGTCAAAAGCAGTCTTCTAAATGTCATCTGTTGATATAAAACAGCCCGAAATACAAAAAAAAATCTAACATCTCCTACCACCTAAACATTTAGGGTGTTACCAAAAGCATCATACCAGTCAAATGTGATAGATATAAAACAAGCTCTCAAAACACGAGGAAGCATCTTGAAGGCCAATTGGAGCCATTAGTAATGCAGGTGAAACCCGGTATGCTTTAATTCGAGTATATAGTCACGTCTTCATTTCAGGCTTATCTTCAACGGAAGACAATCGGATTGGTAAGGATAGCGTTACTTTGAATGGTAGACTTTTTCGAAGGTTCAATCGTTAATAAGTTCTTATGTTTTAGGTAAGAACCCGGTGGAAGTCCTAATGAATTATTGCCAGGAAAAGAAGTGGGTCCCACAGTTCAAATGTGTGGACATGGGCCGAACTCATAACAAGCGATTTTTGTGGAAGGTAAGCTATTTGGATACTTATCTAGTTTATTCTCCTCTTCATCAATTGATCCTCCAACATGTTACACTAATCTGATCGGTTTTTTTAGTGTAAGTTGAATGGTGTTGAATATGAACCTTCCGTTCAGGCCACTAATAAGAAAGCCGGCAAGTCTCAAGTTTGCTTGGTGGTACTTCAATCGTTGGGAATATTGGCAAATCAATCTACTAGTTATTAGCCAATTGTTCCGTTTTTTCTTGAATTTGGGTGTTCTTGTTCAAATCGTTTACGTTTACTACATAAATGAAAAGGGGTCCCATTTTTGGCTGGGAATCTTTAGAAGTCAGTGGGGTCTAGATCTTTCTATCATCCTAAGTGGTGGTATTGTTTTCAGATTATTTTATAGTCCCAAGAACGATCTTGGCATTTGAATTTGAGGTCTCTACTGAATGAGTGCCCAACTAACTACCCCTTTTTATTTTCGATTTCCAAAGTTGTAATCTAAATTGTATTATTTTGTTTTGCCTTCTAGCAATTTTATATCATTAAATATAGAGACCGCCACGTAAAAAATTTTTGCCGATTTTGTGTGAAAATTTTTGAAAAAAATTTTGGATGTTGAAAAAAATGGTGAAAATTTGATTTTTTTTTTGTTTTCAGCCTGGGGGGGGGGGTATTCTGCATAAATTTATGCAGAATACCTCCCCCCAGGGGGGAGGAGGTAAAGTGTATAAGTGCCAATTTTTGTGACACCCAAAACTCAGTTTTCTCGAAAAGTTTGTTTTAAGTAACCAAACAAATACGCCACCGCTATTTTATTTCAATAATTAAAAAAAACAAACAACAAGGATAACACACAACACATTGAGTAAAATAATAACAAATCTTTTTACAATTTTATCACTTCGGAAAAGAGCTTCGTGAAGTTGACTTCTTTACGGCATAACTACGAGGAGCTGGAGTGCTAATGCCCAACTTTTTGCTTTCGCTTTCATAGATTACCAATTTCCATAACTTTATCACAAATCCTTCTGCTTCTTTATCGACAATCTAAAAAATGTGGCCGATTTTCAATTGGACACACAACAACAAACCTCAGTCAATTCTTCCAATAATTTGTTCGGGTCCACGTGTGCGAGAACATTTTCAACTACATAGTTAGTTACATCCATATCTTCTTCACCCAAAAATTCGGCGACCTTTCGTTTCACCCATGGAAGAATTCTTTCGTCGGCCAGTTTCTTGTCCACTTGTTCCCAGGGAATTGGATAGGAAAAAATCTCGGCTTTTTCATGCGGGATTCGTGCGATGAGATCTTTAGTTAGCTTTCGGCGTTCTTCTGATGTCAAGACTTGTGCGCGGTCCTGAAAAGTATCAATTTTGTAGCAAATGTATTAAAAAACAAGACGGGCAGTGTGACAGTTTATGATTTTTCAACAAGATTTTCTCTTTTTTTACCAAAAACGTCCAAAATTGTCCATTTTTCTTCAAAATTCATCTTTTTTTGCCAAAAATTGTCAATTCCTGAGCATTTTAGCTTATAAAACAAGTGTTTTTTCTTTTTTTTTCAGCTCTCTATAGGAGATAGCACTTGCCTCTTGCTTACGCCACTGACAGTCACTGTACTTTTTTGTTAAAATTATCAATGTGTACCATAAAAAGAGATATAACAAAACGCAAGGCAATACAACACATATACAGGGCAAAATTATATTTCTGGGGCTAATTTTATGCGAGAAATCGATTGCACGCATTCCCGAATCTTGAAAATGCTTCCTTGATCCTGGTTCAGGGAAGAGTGTATATTGCTTAAAAATCGAACGTACTAATTCCCCCGAATAAGAGAAGCATTTTCAAGCTTCGAGAATACGCGCAATCGATTCCCCGCATAAAATTACCCTCAGGAAGATGATTTTGAGGCAGGAAATTCAAAATTTTTCGATTTTCGCTTCAACAAAACACTCATTTCTCTGAATCAGGGTCAGAGAAACGTTCTCAAGCTTCGGGAATGTGCGCAATCGATTTCTCGCATAAAATTAGCGGGGTCATTTTTGAAAAAAAATTTCGGATCGAAAAAATGAAAAAACGTCCAATTCCGGTTTTTTATACACCCTGTAAAACAAAAATTACTTCAGATGTAATCTCGAACGGCTTGATTTTTTTCTTAGCTACATGCAACGTATCAACAACTTCATCTTCCATTTCGCCAAATACGGTGTTCAACTGGGTTTGAGGTTTGAACGAAACTTTGATTGGCGCTTGATTAAACTCGAAGTTTGGAGGTGGTGGTGGTGGTATAGAAGGTTCATTAGTTACTACTGAATCGGCCACTAAAAAGCTAAAGTTCATCAAAGATAAAAATTTACAAAAAATACAAGTCCAAAATATAAAGTTAAATTTACAACTTTTTGTATGAACCATATGTTTAAAAAATCATCACAGCATGACCAAATCTGAAAAGGAGTAATTCATTTTTACCGATTAGGAATTTCTGGATCCTGATAAGAATGGACCAGGAATTTCTATGGATTTGAGTTTTAGAAGGATCATATCATGGGGAATAGTATCAAAAGCTTTGGAGAAGTCAAAATAGCGTCTACAAAAAAAGCTATTATCAGCAGCATGGGTCCAGTCGTTTAGGGATTCAAGAAGTTGAGTGGTAACAGATTTTTTGGACCTGAATCCATGCTGTGAAATTGGAAGTATATTCATTTTTGATAGGTAGAAATAAAGTTCATTGTAAATTTTTCTTTCAAAAATCTGACCATTTTCCCATGTAGCATCCCCTTTCTTGGTACTTTCTTCTTCAGCAATAGGCATTTCTGATTTCGTTGGTGGGGGTAATACCACATCAGCATTTTTCAGCATTTTCTCGTCTGCCAGATTAACTTTCATCTCCAGCTGATTCTGTTCTTGGCGTTCTAACCAAATATCTTCGGTATCCCGACTACGCTCTTTCTCATAAGCCTTGCGTTTTTCTTTCATCAAGGACTTGCTGAAAATGGTCGAAGTTTTTATAGTGTAACTATGCTAATTCAGTGTATCGCGAAAAAAACTTTTCAAAACATCATTCCCTGACTACTGACGACCAGTAAACTTAACCAGAAATTTCGGAAAGGGGCACATTATCTTGGTCAAACTTCGATTTAAAAAAAAATTCAAATTTTGTGAAAAATCTTTTGGTCTCTTAAGGTGATTTTTTCGCAATTTTTTCAAAAAATCGTATATAAGGGTCCCATCTTATGTTTTTTTCGAAAATTTTGGGCAAAAACATAGAGGAGACGAAGGTGATTTTTCCAAAAAAATTTAAAAATCACCTTAACCTCCTCTTTAAGATTTTCGCGTCAATAGGCACAAAATTTTTATATTGAAATCCTTAAGGCAAGTAAAAAATAGCGCCACAGGAGAAAATTTTTTTGAAAATGCTTATTTTTAAGCTGAAAAATGCTCAGAAAATGAAATTTTTAGTTAAAAAATTGACATTTTTGTTAAAAAATGGGAAAATTTACACAAGTTTTGTGGAAAATCATAAGGGGGACATTAAGATTTTTTGAAATTTTTTCAAAAATTTCGGGCAAAAACCTTATGATTTTTCTGGATGGGGCACCTGCCTCCTGGTTACGTCACTGCTGACGACCATTTTTGGTTGTTCATTATAACAGCTAACACATATTTC
This sequence comes from Acrobeloides obliquus, assembly GCA_034698545.1. NCBI lineage: Eukaryota > Metazoa > Nematoda > Chromadorea > Rhabditida > Cephalobidae > Acrobeloides > Acrobeloides obliquus. Next base: position 80 of record JAQGBS010001047.1, on the reverse strand, counting down.
AATAGCGTAAATTCCTGACCTATAATATTTCGGATCATCTTTTTCATCGTCATAATTAGCCAAAAATTTTCGAAGCTTTT
>JAQGBS010001046.1:0-17485 GCA_034698545.1 Acrobeloides obliquus | reverse complement strand
GATATCAATGTGTATGTGCGGATGATATTTATGGACCGAATTGTTCGGGTATTGTAGATTTTGAAAATTAAAAAAAGAATTTTGTCATAGCAATGTCAAATTCAAAAAAGGACAACAAATTCGGATTCAGCATAGTCGAAAATCCTTAAATGATCCTTTCACTTGTGAGGAGTTGATTCCATGTGATAGAGCATAAAATTCTGAGCATTTCTTGCTTTTGGACCACTACTTGAAAATCTAATGGTAAAGAGATATGAGTAAAACAAACAAGTTCAAACGAGTTTGAACATTGAAACGTAGGAATTGAATTTTAAACATTCCAGTTTTTTGCTTATAAAGTTTAAAAATTTAAAGACTTAATTAACAAAAGAAAAGCGACACTTTTCATAGCTCAATGAGACGAATAAAATGACACCAAAATGATCTAAATTTAAAATAGTTTTAGTTTATTGAAATGAAAATTCTGATTCATGTTTTCGTTTTAATAACCCAAAACTATTTTCAAATTTGATCATTTTGGTGTCATTTTATTCGTATCATTGAGCTATGAAGAGTGCCGCTTTTCTTTTTTAATTCAACCTTTAAATTTTTAAACTTTATAAGCAATGGACAAGAAAGCTTGATTCGCCAAAATGAATCCAAAATATGCATTCATGATATCATTTAGAGGTTTTATATTATGCTGAATTCAAATCTGAAGTTGATTTTTAATTCTGATTTTTCTGTGACAAAATCCATTGTGGTTAAAAATTTAATATACCTTATAAGCTCAATTTTTGCATAAAACTCAACAATTCTTGTTGAATCTTGTTCATCATAAAAAATTACACCAACGCAAAATTTTTGAGTCATTTTTAATTAAAAATAATTTTGTATCGCTTATAAGCACAATTTCTGCTTGAAATTTTTGAGTCATTTTTAATTAAAATGACACAAAGGGGATCGAACCAGGGATTATAAATTGAACTCATAGCCTAGTGAGTAAAGGGATAGAGTCAAAATTCAAATTTAAATTTATAATTTTAGTTTGCGCTAATTCTACGACTCGAGTGGGGGTGGATATACAACACTCATATATAACTACAGGGCCTGGGAATCCTCTACAGTGCTGTCAACAGTGTTATTCCATGCCAAATTGTGTGGCATTTACGTATTTTACGACAATTGCGGATCATTGTTGGTTTTGGCCTAGTACAACGACTAAGAGCAATCCTTCAACTACGTTAGTGTTTATTCACAGTAAGTAGTATCACTCAGGACGCGAGGCCGAACACCGCAGGCAATATTTCGTAACATAAAAAATGACACAAAGGGGATCGGACCAGGGCCTATAAATTGAACTCATAGCTTAGTGGATAAAGGGATGGAGTCAAAATTCAAAGCTTAAATTTTATATAGCAATTTGGGTGTCGTTTAAAACAAATCGACTATGCTGAGCACGGTGGTGATATTTATTTAAAATTTTACTGATAAGATTCAAAATTTTTTAGAGCCATATTTGCCTTCCTTAGCCAACCCTACATGTAGCTTAAATTGTCTTAATGGTGGGATGTGTGTGGTAGCTGCAAATGGGACACTATATTGTGAGTGCTTGGATATATGGACTGGGTCAGACTGCTCAAGTAAGGAAGAAACTTTTTGTTACCTTTCCCACCCGTTTTTTATTATCTTTCTTCCAAAGATAGGCTGTCCCATAAAAAAAGGGTTTGAACCCGCGCCCTATGAATTTTGATTCGTCTTGAAACTAATGAATATTTTAGCGTTTGACCCTTGTGCTTATTTTCAAAATGACCCAGATTATTCTTGCCTAAACGGTGGCACATGTTTTTCCAACAACACCTACTTCCCTTGGTACACATGTGTATGTCCTATTGGATATACTGGTAGCCGATGTGAAAGTATATACCCCAACTATATTATACAATCCATTTGTGAAATTTAGACAACTCGCTGGCCAAGCAAATAGTTGCAGCGATAAGTCAATCGAATTTTAATCAAGAATATTTACCATATTTATTGGCAAATATGACACTAGAGGAAAAGATGAATGCTAGCTGGCAAGTGGCTGATTTGTATACATGGGCTGCGTATGAAGATACTGAATTAGATTTGAAGTAAAATCTAGCCTAATTCTTAACTTAGCCTTATCGACCTACATATGCTCCTCACACTTGTGCAAGGCATGGGTCGACCCATCCCCATAACACCGCAAAGGGTCGCTGATAGAGGGAGGACTTCGACTTTGAGGAAAAATGAAAAATTTTTCTTTTTGGTCATTCTTATGTGTTTGCCCAAAAATTTTAAAGCAAAAATTTAAAATTATAATGGCCCCTCTTGACGACCTTTTTTTGGTCACAAAGGAACTCGGGAAGGGGGGGGGGATTTCGTATTTCAGTTGACCAACCCCTTCGACCATGTGTGACCCCCCCCCCCCTACTTTATACTTACAATCTAAAAACCTACTCTACTCTAGCCATTTTAGTACAGAACTAACAAAATGGTATGAACCAGAGATGGGCAACTGTTTCACCTTCAACCATCAAAATGCCACAAAAATTTACAAGCTTAGATACAGTGGCGAACATGGAGGTAAGCCTTTACTTTCTTTGTATGGGGGGAAGCTCATACTCATATATTAACTTTTTTTAGGCTTCCGAGCAAAAATGACTATTAATCAAGCCGAATACTTAAACTGGGTTTATACGGCTTCTTTGCTAGTTTTCTTGCATAGACGAGAAGAAACCATCATGGGCGAATCGGTTTCTTACCAAATTGCACCCGGAGAAGAGACCACTTTTGTTATCCAAAGGGTAGGGGTCTCAAAAAATTAAAAGAAAATTGTTTTAAAATTTTATAGAATATATATACCCGACTCGGTAAGCCATATGGCATATGTATTAAATCAAAAACTGAAGTCAAATCGTATTACAATCCGGGTTCAGCTTACACAATTGATGTAAGTATTAAATAAGAAAGGAGCTGTGTGTATACCTCTATATGGCATAATTTCAGCATCCAGAATAGGGTATACCAAAGTCCCCCTTCTCAATTATGCCACTGCCCTATACCCAACATAAAATCTATACTCAAATTCATACTCATACCCCTATATACTCATATTTAGAGTTGCATTCGAAGCTGTTACCAGGACTATGTACAACAAATCTGTGGATGTATGGACCCTAAGTATTATACGGCATATAATGCTACTCTATGTGATATGTCAAAAAGTAAGCCCATCACCTAAAAAACAAGTCAACATATCCCCCAAAAAGTTTCCATTTTTGTTATGTTAACTAATAAAAATTTTAGAGGACTGTGTTGACAACATAACTCTAGTTCGAGGTCAATCGTCAACATGGTCCGAATGCTACTGTCCACCACCATGTGATGAATATATTGTTGATGTTGCTTGGACAAAGACGGTTTTTAGGACTCTTGTATGCTAAAAAATTTAATTTTTTTGTCTATCTTGATTTTTTTAGCCTACGCAGTGTGAAAAATCAGAAAATTCTACTGATTTGTGGTATGAAGAGTGTATGGCAAATTATACCTCAAGTTTTGCAATCTTTAATGTTCAATTCCCTCGGCTGTACCATAAATCTTTTGTTGAAGTGCCAAAATATACTGTAAGAGTATATCTAAACTTGACCCCTAAAAAATGATTGTATCAAAAATAGTTCAACATTATTATATTAGAGTAATTTTATTGCTAAACAAGATTATGGATAAATTTTTCAATTTGGTTCAAAATTTAGGATCTATAGAAAGGGTGATTAAAATTTTTCTATAGGGGTTCTATGTGTTATTTAAAGGTTTTCGAAAGCGTTGAATCCAATTTTGAAGTTAATTTTTTAACTCGAATTCTCTGAGAGGATTTCTATTATTATTCTAATTTTTAGTTCAACTCCGTCCTATCCAGCCTTTATAATATAACAGGCCTTATCTTGGGACTGGCGGTGATAAGTTTCTTTGAATTTGCATATCTGGTGATTCGACTTTTCTATGTTATTTGTATGAATAAAGAAGCTATAGACAAAACAGAAATAGATAGACAATCACATGAATTGGCAAAGAAAAATTGTTTTAATGTACCAACTGTGTGCCCTGAAAATCCTTTCCAGCGGTGATAAAAAATTTTTACACACAATACTACTAGACTTGTCGTTTTTTGTATATTTTTTGTATACTATGCTGTTTTTAATGAAATTGTATATAAAAAGTTAATCTTATCTTCACAGAAGCTCCTTGTATCTGGCTTTTTTCGCTACTGTAAAATGTTCTTGTTGAATTTATGAAAACGAGTGCTTCTTGAATTTAGATGTTCCTAAAGTTGCTATACAAAGGTATTCAGTTTTTTAAAGTTTCATTGTTCTTTAAAAACGTTGATTCTTTTTTAAAAAAACTTCCTTGAAATGCATCTTACAAATCCTCATAACTACTAGTTCTTTTGACCACAGTTGCACAGACCCCGGTCCAAAATTTTTGTTTTTATAACCCACCCCCCCCCTCCGCAGTTTGGCGACCTTTTTTTAGACCCTTTAAAAAAATCGGTCCCCAGCGCCGGGGACCGATGACCTATCCCCTTTCCGCCCCATGAACTATCCCCTCCCCACGAAATATTGAAAAAACCGAATCCAGGTATTTCCTATCAAGAATAACACTTTTACGGTCCATAAAAGTGTAACATTTTTATTGAAAATTTTTGCCCAAAAAATAAAATTTTTGACAAAAATTGACCCCCTCGCAAATTTTTGGAAAAATCGACCCCCCCCCCCTCATCCACCTATGCCCATCCCTTGATAATTTTTTGAAAAATGGATCCTCCTATTCACCTTTGGGGAACTATTTGGATTTTTAAACTTTTGTGGAGTACATGTACCTCGGTATCCCCTCACTCGGTACAGCACTGTCATGAAATAGAGTTTAACGATCTTTTTTGAGTTTATTTAACAAAAAATCTTTTTTTACCTGTCATATTGTTCTTGTTGACCTTTTTAAAAACGAATGCTTTTTGAACAATGAAGCCTCCAATTTACTATGCAAAGGTACTCTTAAAAACAATGTCTCTTTAAAATGTTTCCTAGAAATCAACTTAAGCACCTTCATAACTAATAGTTACTTTTGTCTATATATAACAAATAATCACATGATGTACGTCTGAAAAACAAGCACAAAAAAGCATATATAATATTTCTTTCATCTTACATAAGACTCCATTAAAAAAATATGCACTTTCTTGCACATACGATAATTTTTCTTATCCTACTCCCCTTATATTACGCTTCAAATTGTACTAGTTGTGGGTATGGGCAATGTCTAAATAGCACTTCTAATGGCAATTGTATAAACTGTGCATGTCCGAGTAATTTCTCCGGCAATTGTTGTGAAATCGAGCCAGCAGATGGGTGTACTCCAAATCCTTGTCCTGCAGCAAGTCCTAACGAGTACTATCAATGTGTTAACTATACTGGTGGTCGATATCAATGTGTATGTGCGGATGATATTTATGGACCGAATTGTTCTGGTATTGTAGATTTTGAAAATTAAAAAAAGGATTCTGCCATAGAAATTTTAAATTCAAACAAGAACAGCGGATTCGGATTCAACATAGTCGAAAACGTTTAAAGGACCCCTTCACTTATGAGGAGTTGATTCCACAAGAAAGTTTGATCCGTCAAAATGAATCTAAAGTATGGATTCATGAGTATTATTTAGAGATTTTATGTTATGTTGAATCCAAATCTGAAGTTGGTTTTTAATTTTGATTTTTCTGTATCTCATAGTCTAGTGGTAAAGGGATAGAGTCAGATGATGTCGAGGCGACGAGAAACACGTTTTTAGATTGCATTAATTCTACTACGTCTGCAGCGGGGGTAGATATAGCAGGTGGATTTATTACCTCGGGGCCTGGGAATCCTCTACAGTGCTGTCAACAGTGTTATTCCATGCCGAATTGTGTGGCATTTACGTATTATACGCAAAATAAGAATTATTGTTGGTTTTGGCCAAGAACAACGACTAAGAGCAATACTCCAATTACGACGGTGTTCCTTTATGGTAAGTAGTATCACTCAAGACGCGAGGCCAAACGCCACAGGCAATCGTTCGGAACATAAAAAATGATACAAAGGGGACCGAACCAGAGCCTATAAATTGAACTCATAGTCTAGTGGGTAAAGAGATAGAGACAAAATTTAAAGTATAATTTATATAGCAATTTGGGTATCGTTTAAGACAAATCGACTATGCTGAGCACGGTGGTGATGTTTATTTAAAATTTTCCTGATAAGATTCAACAAATTTGTTTAGAGCCATATTTGCCCTCCTTAGCCAACCCTACATGTAGCTTAAATTGTCTTAATGGTGGGATGTGTGTGGTAGATGCAAATGGGACATCATATTGTGATTGCTTGGATATATGGACTGGGTCAGACTGCTCAAGTAAGGAGAAAAATTTTCATCGTTCTCCAAACCTAGCCATACTTCAAGATCATTATCCCCCTATTGCCTCTTCAATACGCCAACCCATACTTGCGCAAGGGGGAGACTGTCCCTCACTTTTTTTATTGAGGAAAAAATAAGATACCACTTTTTATTTGGCTCGAAAAAAATACATAAGGGTCCTCCCTTGGAAAAATGCTTTAAATACGAGTTGAATTTCAAAAAATCGTCATTTTTAACTCTTTTTTGGGCTTTTTTCAAATAAGAAGCGGTAAAACTAGTATGAATACGGCCACTTCTTATTTTGGTTCAAAATTTCTTATAGACTACTTCTTATTTTAGGACCCTGTCCTCCCCCTTACCCACCTATGCTCCAATCCTTTTCCCCCACAAAGAATTTAAATATGGATTGAGAGATCCACATATATCCTAACCTTATCTATATTTTAGTTTTTGATCCCTGTGCCTATTTTCAAGATCGCCAAAATTATACTTGCCTAAATGGTGGCATTTGTTTTTCAAACACCACATACTTCCCTTGGTACACATGCGTATGTCCTACTGGATTTAGTGGTAGTCGGTGTGAAAGTATATATACCCTAACTATATTATACAATCCATTTGTGAAATTTAGACAACTCGGTGGCCAAACAAATAGCTGCAGGGATGGGTCAATCGAATTTTAATCAACAATATTTGCCATATATATTAGCTAATATGACACTAGAGGAAAAGATGAATGCTAGCTGGCAAGTGGCCGATTTGTATACTTGGGCTGCATATGAAGATACTGAACTAGATTTGAAGTAAAATCCAGCCCAATTCTTAACATAGCCTTATCGATCTACATATTCCCCTCAACTTATGCAAGGGATAGGTCGACCCATCCCCATAGCGCCACAAAAGGTCGCCGAGGGAGGGGCTTTCGCTTTTGAAAAAAAATGAAAATTCTCCCCCCTCCTTGGTTCCCTTATATGTTTGCCCAAAATTTTTTAAGCAAAAATTAAAAATTATAATGATCTTGACGACCTGGTCGCCGAGGAAGTCGGGGAAGGGATTTCGCTTTTCGATTGACCAACCTACCCCTCGACCATGTGTGATGCCCTTACCTTATACATACAATCTAAAAACTGACCCTACTCTAGCCATTTTAGTACAGATTTAATAAGATGGTATGAACCAGAGATGGGCAACTGTTTCACATTCAATCATCAAAATGCCACAAAAATTTACAAGCTTAGATACAGTGGTGAACACGGAGGTAAGCCCTTACTCTCTGTGTATGGATGGTGAAAGATTATACCCACATATTAACTTTTTTAGGCTTCCGAGCAAAAATGACTATTAACCAAGCCGAATACTTAAACTGGGTTTATACGGCTTCTTTGCTAGTTTTCTTGCATAGACGAGAAGAAACCATCATGGGCGAATCGGTTTCCTACACAATTGCACCTGGAGAGGAGACCACTTTTGTTATCCAAAGGGTAGGGGTTTCAAAAAATTACAAGAAAATTTTTTCCAAATTTTGTAGAATGTATATACCCGACTCGGTAAGCCATATGGCATATGTATTAAGTCAAAAACTGAAGTCAAATCGTATTACAACCCGGGTTCAGCTTATACAATTGATGTAAGTATTGAATAAGAAAGGAGCTGTATGTATACCTCTATAAGTCCATATCATGTACTTTTTGAGCTCTATTTTCTGATTCTTCCCGAATCGTCGTTTTGACAAAGTTGAGCCAATCGTGTCAATAAACACGATTTTATTGAACTTCAGGCAACTTTTTATTGCAATTGCATGTTGTTACTTTTGATTAAAATCTTGAGGTGGGGAACTTTTGCACCCTTGCATATGCGCAACGACATTTGCGCATCCGACTTTTGAGCACTCGATTTTTGCGCCTCGATATTCGAAAGTTCTCGGATTTTTTCGAAATCACGATAGAAAGGTTCGCCATGCTGAAAACATCGTCCAGTTACAAATTTTGGTCGAAAAAATTATCTAAGATGATTTTATCAGTTTGTGATAAAGAGATCGTCCATAGGCGTTTCGAAGGGCATCCCTACGTAGTCATGAGAACTTTTTTTTGAAGGGTACACCCATGATTTTGATGTCATTTTTCTTCTCTCATCGTCCCCTACAACTTTAGTTTTAGCAGTGAGGGTTTCAATTAACTCTCCCGGGATTGTCTGACTCACATTACACGGAGCATATGCCAGTTGGTGGCATAAATCTTTATCACAAACTGATAATGTCACCAGCTAATAATATACTCTGTTTCTCTCTTATGTTTTCCCCGAAATTTTGGAAGAATTTAAAAAAAAACATTTGGGGGAGATTATGATTTTTTAAAATTGTTCGAAAACTTAAATTTGACTCTGGAAAACTTAAATAGGAAAATTTAATATAGAAACCCTGATCATAACTCTAAATTGAGATACAATCAAGTTGTCCGAATTTCAATAAAATCTTGTTTATTGTCACGATTGGCTCAACTCCGTTAAAATGGCGCTTCGGGAAGAATCAAAAACAGAGTTTATATGCCCTATACCAGTGGCATAATTTCAGCCGCTGAAAGGAGGCAGGAGATATAAGTCTCCACTCCCAATTATGCCACCCAATATACTCAAATTTATACTCATACCCCTATATAATCATATCTAGAGCTGCATTCGAAGCTGTTACCAGGACTATGTACAACAAATCTGTGGATGTATGGATCCTAAGTATTATATGGCATATAATGCTACTCCATGTGATTTGTCAAAAAGTAAGCCCAACACCTAAAAAACAAGTCAAAATATCCCCCAAAAAGTTTCCATTTTTGTTATGTTAACTAATAAAAATTTTAGAGGACTGTGTTGACAACATAACTCTAGCTCGAGGTCAACCGTCAACATGGTCCGAATGCTACTGTCCTCCACCATGCAATGAATACATTGTTGATGTTGCTTGGACAAAAACTGTTTTTAGGACCTTTGTATGCTAAAAAAGTTAATTTTTTTGTCTACCTTGATTTTTTTAGCCTACGCAATGTGAAAAATCAGAAAATTCCACTGAATTGTGGTATGAAGAGTGTATGGCGAATTATACCTCAAGTTTTGCAATCTTTAATGTTCAATTCCCCCGGCTGTACCATAAATCTTTTGTTGAAGTTCCAAAATATACTGTAAGAATATATCTAGATTTGACTTCTAAAAAATTGAAATTTTTTCTAAGAGTCAAATTCAAAATTGACCCTAAATATCGTATTCAGCATAGTAGACAACCTTAAAACAACACCCATCATGTTAGGTTTTGAGTCAAATTTGCTATTTTTAAATTTTGTTGCCTGAAAATCAGGGTATAAAAGTTTAAATTTTTCTATAGGGTTTCTATATGTTGTTTAAAGGTTTTTAAAGTTGTTGAATCTAATTTTGAGGTCCATTTTTTAATTAGAATTTTCTGGCAGGATTTCCATTTGTATTCTAATTTTTAGCTCAGCTCCGTCCTATCTAGCTGTTATAATATAACAGGTCTTATTTTGGGACTGGCGGTGATAAGCTTATTTGAATTTGCATATCTGGCGATTCGACTTTTCCATGTCATTTGTATGAATGAAGAAGCTATACACCAATCACAAATGGATATACATTCAGCTGATGTGGCAAAGAAAAATTGTTTCAATGTACCAACTGTGTGCCCTGAAAATCCTCACCAGCGGTGATGGAAATTTTTTACACACAATAATTTGACTTGTCGTTTTGTATATAAACTATGCTGTTTTTAATAAAATTGTATAAAAAGGTTAATCTTAAAAAATTTATTCAATCATCGTAAAATAACTTGAATATGCCCAAAAATACCATTTTTGGCAAACAATTGACTCCTCCCGCAAATTTTTGGAAAAATGGATCCCCCTATTCATCTGGGGATTTGAATTTTTAAACTTTTGGGGGCGGATACATGTACCCCAGTATCCCCCCTCACTTGATACGGCACTATCATGAAATAAAGTTTAACAATCTTTTTTAAGTGTAGGCTTATTCAACAAAAAAATCTTTTTTTCACCTGGCACGTTGTTCTTTTATTTTTTTACTCTTGTGGATATATTTTAATGTTTCGCCAACTGTCTTAAAATATGCACAATTTGTCGGACATAGACTCTTTCGCGGTCGATTCCTTCTGAAAAATGAATACTCATTTTTTCTTAAAATATGAATACTCTTTTTGAACAATGAAGCTTCCAATTTACTATGCAAAGGTGTCCCGAAAAACAAAAATCGAATTTTAATCAACAATATTTGCCATATATATTAGCAAATATAACACTAGAGGAAAAGATGAATGCTAGCTGGCAAGTGGCCGATTTCATATATGAGCTGGTTATAAAGATACTGCACTAGATACGAAATAAAATCTGACACGTTGTTCTCGTTAAAATTTGTAGTTTTATCTAGCACGTTGTTCTTGTTAATCTGTGAAAAAGGCTTTTTTGAACAATGAAACCTCCAATGTACTATGCAAAGGGTATTTCTAAAAACAATGTTTCTTCAAAAAGTTTCCTAGAAGTCAACGTAAGCATCTTCATCACTAATAGTTACTTTTATCTATATATAAAATAAGCACATGATGTTTCTGACAAACATAAAAAACAACAAGCACAAAAACAGCATATATAATATTTCCTTCATTTTACATAAGACTCTATTTAAAAAATATGCATTTTCTTGCACATACGGTAATTTTTCTTATCCTACTCCCCTTATATTACGCTTCAAATTGTACCAGTTGTGGGTATGGGCAATGTCTAAATAGCACTTCTAATAGCAATTGTATAAACTGTGCATGTCCGAGTGGTTTCTCTGGTGATTGTTGTGAAGTCGAGCCAGCAGATGGGTGTAATCCAAATCCTTGTCCTACAGCTCCTAACGCATACTATCAATGTGTTAACTATACTGGTGGTCGATATCAATGTGTATGTGCGGATGATATTTATGGAGCGAATTGTTCGGGTATTGTAGATTTTGAAAATGAAAAAAAAGGATTTTGTCATAGAAGTGTCAAATTCAAAACTTATAAGCTCAATTTCCGCTTAAAATTCAAAAATTCTTACAGAATCTTGTTCATCATAAAAAAGTACACAAGTGCAACATTTTTGAATCATTTTTAATTAAAACAATACAAAGGGGGATTGAACCAGAGCCTATAAATTGAACTCATAGCCTAGTGGGTAAAGGGGTAGAGTCAAAATTCAAGTTTAAATTTTATAATTTTAGTTTGCGTTAATTCTACGTCTCATGTGGGCGTGGATATACAATACAATTATTTTTTAACTAAAGGGCCTGGGAATCCTCAGCAGTGCTGTCAACAGTGTTATTCCATGCCGAATTGTGTGGCATTTACGTATTATACGCTAGCTGAGAATTATTGTTGGTTTTGGCCTAATACAACGACTAAGGGCAATAATCCAATTACGACGGTGTTCATTCACGGTAATAGTATCACTCAGAACTCGAGACCGAACGCCGCAGGCAATTGCTCGGAACATAAAAAATGATACAAAGGGAATCGAACCAGGGCCTATAAATTGAACTCATAGCCTAGTGGGTAAAGGGATGGAGTCAAAATTAAAAGCTTAAATTTTATATAGCAATTTGGGGTGTCATTTAAAACAAATCGACTATGCTGAGCACGGTGGTAATGTTTATTTAAAATTTTACTGATAAGATTCAACAAATTTTTTTAGAGCCATATTTGCCCTCCTTAGCCAACCCTACATGTAACTTAAATTGCCTTAATGGTGGGATGTGTGTGGTAGATGCAAATGGGACATCATATTGTGATTGCTTGGATATATGGACTGGATCAGATTGCTCAAGTAAGGAAGAAATGTTTTGTTATTTTTACCACCCGTTTTTTATTATCTTTCTTCTAAAGATAGGCTGTCCCATAAAAAAGGAAAATTTTCGTGATTTTTACATGATTTTGGATCCGGAAATTTTTTCTAAAATCAACCTCTATAGAGTAAATTTATGAGAGAAACAATTGCACGCATTCTCAAATCCTGAAAATACTTCCCAGAGGGAAGGCGTATTGTGTAAAATTCATGTGCGGGTACGCATTTTGACAGCAAAATAAAATAATGATATTTGAGCAAGAGTTTGAACCTGCGCTCTATGAGTGAAGGCCGAGCACGTTAATCACTTGGCTGTAAATAAAACCCCTCAAAGCTCCATGATATTATACTCATTTTGAAGCGCTCGACGAGCTAGTCAATTGGTACATTTTTTATTTTGATCTTTGCCACCACCTTTTCGATATTTTATTGCGCCTTGAAACTAAACAATATTTTAGCGTTCGACCCTTGTGCCTATTTTCAAAATGCTCAAAATTATTCTTGCCTAAACGGTGGCACATGTCTTTCCAACAACGCCAACTTCCCTTGGTACACATGTGTATGTCCTATTGGATATAGTGGTAGCCGATGTGAAAGTATATACCCCAACTATATTATACAATCCATTTGTGAAATTTAGACAACTCGCTGGCCAAGCAAATAGTTGCAGCGATAAGTCAATCGAATTTTAATCAAGAATATTTACCATATTTATTGGCAAATATGACACTAGAGGAAAAGATGAATGCTAGCTGGCAAGTGGCCGATTTGTATACTTGGGCTGCGTATGAAGATACTGAACTAGATATGAAGTAAGATCTAGCCCAATTCTTAGCGTAACATTATCGACCTACATATGCCTCTCACACTTGTGCAGGGGTTGGATCGACGCATTCCCATGACGCCGCAAAAGATCGCCAAGGGAGGGGGGACTTTGCATTTAGGGAAAAATGAAACAATTTTCCTCCTTGGTCTCCCTATGTAATTGCCTAAATTGTTGAAATAAAAATTCGGAATTATAATGGTCCCTCTTGAGGACTTTTTTTGGTCGCCTAGGAAGTCGAGCGAGGGGATGAGGATTTTGCTTTTTGATTGACCAACCCACCTCGACCATGTGCGATCCCCTACCTTATACGTACAATCTAAAAACCTATCCTACTCTAGCCATTTTAGTACAGAATTAACAAAATGGTACGAACCAGAGATGGGCAACTGTTTCACCTTCAACCATCAAAATGCCACAAAAATTTACAAACTTAGATACAGTGGCGAACATGGAGGTAAGCCTTTACTCTCTGTGTATGGGAAGGAGCCCATGTTTACTTTTTTTAGGCTTCCGAGCACAAATGAATGTTAACCAAGCCGAATACTTAAACTGGGTTTATACGGCTTCTTTGCTAGTTTTCTTGCATAGACGAGAAGAAACCATCATGGGCGAATCGGTTTCTTACCAAATTGCACCTGGAGAAGAGACCACTTTTGTTATCCAAAGGGTAGGGGTCTCAAAAAATTAGAAAAAAATTTTTTCCAAATTTTATAGAATGTATATACCCGACTCGGTAAGCCATATGGCTTATGTATTAAGTCAAAAACTGAAGTCAAATCGTATTACAACCCGGGTTCAGCTTATACAATTGATGTAAGTATTAAATAAGAAAAGAGCTGTGTGTATACCTATATACTCATATTTAGAGCTGCATTCGAAGCTGTTACCAGGACTATGTACAACAAATCTGTGGATGTATGGACCCTAAGTATTATATGGCTTATAATGCTACTCCATGTGATATGTCAAAAAGTAAGTCCACCACATAAAAAACAAGTCAACGTATCCCCCAAAAAGTTTCCATTTTTGTTATGTTAACTAATAAAAATTTTAGAGAGCTGTGTTGACAATATAAATCTAATTCGAGGTCGACCGTCAACATGGTCCGAATGCTACTGTCCGCCACCATGTGATGAATATATTGTTGATGTTGCTTGGACAAAGGCTGTTTTTAGGACCTTTGTATGCTAAAAAAGTTAATTTTTTTGTCTACCTTGATTTTTTTAGCCTACGCAATGTGAAAAATCAGAAAATTCCACTGATTTGTGGTATGAAAAGTGTATGGATAATTATACCTCAAATTTTGCAATTGTTAATGTTCAATTCCCTCGCCTGTACCATAAATCTTTTGTTGAAGTGCCAAAATATACTGTAAGAGTATATGTAGACTTGACCCCCAAAAAATTGAAATTTTTTCCTAAAAGTCAAATTCAAAATTGATCTTAACTATCGTATTCAGCATAGTCAAAAACCTCTAAACGACACCCATACTGCTATGAAATTTTAATTTTTAAAATTTTCACCTAGCACTTTACTACTCGACTATGGATATAGTTTATAGACCCTGGTTAGATTCCCACTTGAGTTATTAATATCAAAAATAATTCAACATTTTTGCATTAGAGTAATTTTATTACTAAACAAGATTATGGCAATAAATTTTTCAATTTTATTCAAAATTTAGGGTTTATATACAGGGCAATTAAAAAATAAGAATTTTGCAATTTTTTCAAAAATTTTCAAGTTTTTAAATTTTTACTAAAATAACACTAAAGAGGGTTTTTCGATGCGAAGAATTGATTGCGCGCATTCCCGAGCCTTGAAAACGCTTCCCTGACCCTAGTAGCCTATTTTCGCTTCAATACACATGCCTCTTCCCTGGATCAGGGTCAGAGAAGCGTTTTCAAAGTTCAGCAATGCGCGGAGTCGATTCCTCGCAAAGAAAAACCTCCTATAGGGTTATTTTGGTGAGAATTAAAAAATTTGAAATTTTTGAAAAAAATCGCAAAATTCTTTTTTTTAATCACCCTGTAATAGGGTTACTTTTTAAATGAAAAATAAAAGATTTTACATAAAATTTAAATTAACAAAACCTTACCATAGTATTCAGCTTAATCGAAAACCTCAAAACAACACCTATCATGATAGGTTTTGGGTTAAATTTGCTATTTTCAAATTTTCGTGTCGATACATATTTTGCTGCCTGAAAATCAGGGCATAAAAGCTTGAATTTTTAATAGGGGTTCTATATGTCGTTTAAAGGCTTTCGAAGTTTTCGAATCCAATTTTGAGGTCCATTTTTTAAATAGAATTTTCTGGCAGGATTTTCATTTTTATTCTAATTTTTAGCTCAGCTCCGTCCTATCTAGCCTTTATAATATAACAGGCCTTATCTTGGGACTGGCGGTGATAAGCTTTTTTGAATTTGCATATCTGGCGATTCGACTTTTCCATGTCATTTGTATGAATAAAGAAGCTATAGACAAAACAGAAATAGATAGACAATCACATGAATTGGCAAAGAAAAATTGTTTCAATGTACCAACTGTATGTCTTGAAAATCATCCACTTCATCAGTGATAGAAATTTTTTTACACACAATAACTTGACTTGTCATTTTTTGTATATACTATGCTATTTTTAATAAAATTGTATATAAAAGGTTAATCTTGTCTTCACAAAGGCTCCTTGCATCTGGCTTTTTCGCTATTAAAATGCTCTTGTTGAACTTATGAAAATTAGTGCTTCTTGAATTTATAAGTGTCATAATTTGAAGTGTATCCTATTATAAATACTTGATATGTGTAATACTTGTGAAGTGTATCAATTAAATCAACGAAGTGTATACTGACATACTTCTTGCACAGCACTGCATTATGATCGCCGTTGCTGGAACTTTTTCTCGTTTTTATCATTATGAATTTGAAAATAAAAAGTTTATTCAATCATCGTAAAATAACTTGAATATAACTCTTCTTCATGAGAAATATTTCTTATTGAAACTAAGGCGACTAGTCGGAGGTATCTAAAGTTTTTGTTTTTTTTTCAAAATTGGGAAAAACTTACTCTCTATCTTCCAAAGGCGAATAACTCACATTTGGTATAAATTTTCTCAACTTATAAGGAAACTCGTTAAGTGGTAAATTAATTTCTTGATACATAACATTCGCTGGGTTTTCTTGAGTATGGTTGTTTACATATTGACCTGTATTTAGGGGGTTAACAGGATATGAAGTAAGCCAAGTCATGTCACTAGTTAAATGAGGTCCGATGCGATCTCGAAATGTACAGGATCTAAAAAATGAAAATTTTGTTGACAATTATGGCTTATTGAAACGAAGATTTTGTATATTTTAATATGCAAATTTAAGAAAAATCAATTTCCTAATTACCTAAAAATTATTTTTGAAATTCCCTTATCATTTCCATCAATTAAAGTTCCATCAGCACATCGAAAAACAAAAGAATTGGCTATAGATTGTAAGAAAATTGGTTCACCGATTTTGTAAACTGTCCCTAAAAATCAAGTTTTCGTTTAAAGTGAAGTATTTTTTTGCAGTGGAAGAGTAAAAAATAGCATATATAATCAAGTGGATAGAACTTACGTTTTTATTTTAGTACTAGGAGACCGAGCGCCTGCGGCGCACTCCCGAGCACCTTCGACAGACAATCACAAAAAAGTAATATGTATTATTGGGTTGTTCCAAAGTTTATGCGGCTTTTACATGAATTTTGGACCGGAAATTTTTTCTAAAAACAATTCCCATAGGGGAAATTTGGTTTGGGGAATCGATTGCGCGCATTTCTGAAGTGTGAAAACGCTTCCTGATTCAGGGAAGGAGGTCTGTGTATCGAAGTGAAAATATAAATAATTCGAATTTAAGCTAGAAAACCTGCTGTCTAGGAGTTTTTATAGACTGCGCGCATTTCTGAAACATTAAACAAATTTTCTTGATACTGATTTAAGTTCGTTATGAAACCTTTTTAGGTGGTATACTCGTCATAGGGGTAACTTTCAGTGATCAAAATAATAAAATTCCTTCAGATTCGAGTTCCCCATGTCGAAGAACCCCTGTATGCAAAAGGTTTGAAAAAATCAGCCGATTTGAAATTTTTTTTTAACCAATTTTTTACCCCTTGGGGAACCAGGGTGAAAAAACCAACGTTCATAGTGACAGGCACGCAATAAGAGAGCTAAGGGACTCCCCCACAGCTGTTTTTTTGGCAAAAATTGGAAGAAATTTTAAACAATTTTTTGAGACGAACAAAATGACACCAAAATTATCCAATTTGAAAATTGTTTTGGGTTATTGAAACGAAAACATGAATCAGA
>JAQGBS010001045.1:0-17486 GCA_034698545.1 Acrobeloides obliquus | reverse complement strand
GAGCCGCTTTACGAAATTAGGAATCTCAAATATTTTGTTGATGTTTATTCCGTGCATTTTTGTCCAGGTACAATTTTTGTAATGTTTTTGGTTTCCCAAAGTAATTTTTTTGGGCTGTGTTCAAGCATGTCAAAAAAAGTTGTCACAAAATTGTCAAAAAGATGTCACAAATTTGTCAAAAGGTTGTCAAAAAGCTGTCAAAAAGTTGTCACAAAGTTGTAGCTGCGTTCAAGCATGTCAAAAAAGTTGTCAAAAATGTAACTTTGGTATGCTTCATAACCAATCGTTTCAATAAACACGATTTTATTGAAAATCAGGCAAAATTATATTTTTTGACAACTTTTGACATGCTTGAACGCAGCCTGTCAAAAAGTTGTCACAATGTTGTCATAAAAGTCTAACTTTACCTGATTTTCAATAAAATTGTGTTTATTGAAACGATTGATTATGTTGTAACAAATTTTGTGTCAGAGAAGCCAAAAAAATTATCAATGAAAATTCGAACGAGCTTTTACAAAAAGCAATTTTTCCCAAAAAATTTACGTTTTTAGAACATGGAATTTTCTTTATTCCTGGAACGACTCCAGACGCCGAAAAAGCCGAAATCAACGCGTTTGCCGTTCCACTAAACTCCACAAAAATCCAATACTCTTTCCGTCCATTAAAAGAAGCCTTCCAACGACCCCACATTTTACGTACGAGAAAAAATTCCATCTGGGTTGGAGAAATCTCGGCCAGTGGTGGTGTGCTCTGGCAATTCGAAATCAAGCAAGACCCTTCGCGTGAACATATGTCACCAATGCTGGGTACGGAGGAATCAGGAGTGAAATCGACTGAATCAGAGTCTTATATGGGATCTACTTCCAGTATGGGACCATCGGTGTTATTGATTTCATTAGTGTTTACTGTATTGGTGCTGACGATATATTGTGTGTTCAAAAAGTGGAGTGATACGAAGAAATCACCACAAACGTTATTGGATCGAAAGGTATAGATCGCTTATTGGTTTGGGTGGTTTCCTATGCAATTTGGAGGGAGGCCCCCGTGTACCATCACTTCGTCGACTGCAACACTTGGTCGAAGCTTCACTTGGTCGACCACGTCACTTGGTCGACCATGTTACTCCATCGACCACGTCAAATTGATCATAGTCAAAATCACTATGACCAAAATCGATCATAGTAAATCAAGTGACGTAGTCGACCAAGTGACGTTTCGACCAAGCGTCGCAGTCGACGAAGTTACATAAAATCAAAGGCCCCACTCCGTTTTTATGGTAGAACGGATCATACTTATAGTTTTAGGTTTTCTTATCTTATAAACTTGGAGTATGACCCTTTCCCCATAAAACTCAGAGTGGGACATTCCTCATCCCCAAAAAAAATAGGAAATCACCCACGAAAAACTAGACGTCGAGGAGTCATTTTTAAGGTTTTTCCATCGATAAAAATTACATATTGTTCCGTGTTTTTAATTTGTTAATTTTAGGGCTTCAAACCACTCCGAACTATGGATGTGTCCGACGATGATGAAAGTGATAATGACCTAACCGTAGTTTCACCCACCAAACATTAAAGCCCTCTCTCTATGAGCTCAATTTCCTACGAAAATCTAGCTTTAATGAGCCAAAATTGCTTCTTTTTTCTATGTGATTATTGTAAAATTATATGCTCTATTTCGGTGCTT
Source organism: Acrobeloides obliquus (assembly GCA_034698545.1). Taxonomy (NCBI): domain Eukaryota; kingdom Metazoa; phylum Nematoda; class Chromadorea; order Rhabditida; family Cephalobidae; genus Acrobeloides; species Acrobeloides obliquus. Next base: position 15,800 of record JAQGBS010001045.1, on the reverse strand, counting down.
ATATCAAATGTTGATGTACGGGAACAGTGGCGTATCCAGGGTTTCAATTTGTTCCATTTCCAGGGGGGAATCCCAAAAATGACATTTTTCAATGAAATTTTCGTATTTTTTCAATTTTCTCTAGAAAAATTTCAATTTCGTGAGAGGGGAGCGGTCGCATCATCCCTATGTCGTCATTGTACGGGAGAAAGAATTCTAAGCTCTATGCGTAAATTATGTAAAATTGTTTATTAAATAATTTTCTATGATTCAGATAGTAGGTACCTAGGTATCCGAGGGAAATTTCTGGGGGATCCAAAAATGTGGGAGGTTTAAGGGTTGCTTAACATTTCTATTCAAGGAAAGGTTGATTAAAATTTTGGAACTATTATCGATTAGGTATCCCAATAAACGTGAAATTTTTCGAAAAAAATTTTTTTCATCACCTGGAATGACCTCTCAAGAGGAAATTTTATGCGGGGAATCCGAATTTCGGCTGTAGAATGTTTCGACAGAAATGGTTGTGAAAAGTTAATTTCGGCACGGACCTTTCGAAAAGTTATTTTCGAATCAGACATTTTGAAAAGTTACTTTAGAAACTGATTTCGACAAGTGGAGATGTACCTTCGACACTTTTCGAAATGTTTGTTTCAAAAAAATCTTTCGGAATGTCCGTTTCGAAAATAACCTTTCAACACATATTTTTCGAAACTTTCCGTCGAAAATAACTTTTTGAAATTTTGTGCCGAAACATCCTACAGCCCGAATTTCACATTTCCGAGACCTGAAGATCTTTCCCCGAATTAAGAAGAGGCTATTTATATGACGTATGGCATGTATGATTCTTGTAAAAATTCCCATATTATGCAAATTTCGGGGCTTTTTTTGATATTACTATATATATTTTTGTATGTATTGTTTTTAAAAGTTTGTTATAAGAATATTTTTTATATTGGTTTGGGGAATTTTTTGAAAGATGGTGGCTATTTTTTTCCTATTTTCAACTTATCTTCGGTTGTGTTCTGTGATATTCAGGTTGAATTTGTAAATTAGTTGCTAAGAAATTTTATCAAAATAAATGCTTGATTTTTTGAGTACACAAAGAATTGAAATTTCAGGAACAGTAGTCCGCTTCAGTGCCTCCGGCTCCAATGCGCTTGTCATTTTCTGGTACTGGTGGAAAATATAGAACTTCGATACTGAGTGGCATTGGAAAAGACCTATGACTATATATTTTTTTGACCAAAACTATGAACATTATAGGGTTACAAAAAATTTAAATTTTTTGCTATTAAACCAGCAGGAATGCCTTTATCTAGAAATTTATTTAATCAATTTATAAATGTACATTCTATATATGTTTACAATAAATATCTATATCGCATGCATAACTTCATGCAATATATCCAAATTAAAAAATATCTTCTTTTTATCATCAAATTTCCTCCTTTTCGGCCAACTTTCTCGAATTATCTTTTGCAATAAATAAAGTTGCCGATATTTTTCAGCAATGTTGAAAAAGACGGCGATCAAAGAGATCAGTTCAGCATATTTGGTAGCTCCTTTCAACTCTCCATATTCTAATTGCAAATATTTGAGTAGTAGTTGAGAGTATTTGTTAGCTTGGTTTTGAAGGATCTCTCTTGCATGAGGTGATAGATCTGGCAATGCGTTATAACAAAATATTAGGGCTTTGACAAGAACATATTCTTTTTCTGTTATGTTCACTCGTTTTATTGGTTGAATTGCGCTGGAAAACAGTTCTTCTAGGGGTTCGCATGATTTCCTGTAAAATTAGGATTATTTGAAAATTGTCAGATGAAGAGGTTTTAAGCTTATGCCTAGGATTAGGCTTAAGCTTAAGCCTAATCTTAGGCTTACGCTTAAGCATAGGCTTAGAGTTAGGCCTAGGCTTATGCCTAAGCTTAAGCTTAGGCTTAAAGGGAGCGTAACACTTATGGCCCATTCTCGAAAAATCAAAAAAATTTTCCGATTTTCTTCTAAAAACCGACTTCTTAGGGTAATTTCTAGGCGAAAAATCGATTGCGTGCATTTTCAAAACGTGAAAAATTAAGTTTGACCCTGAAAATCAGGGTAGAACTGAGTTTCAACACGAAAAAAGTTTTAAAAAAAATTTTAAGTACACTCCGTCCCTTTAAGATGCCCTCTTACTTCGATTATTTTTTCAGTCCATACTTACTCGTAGTTTCTAGACTCAATAAACCTTTTAAGGTCTGCCATGGCATCTTCGTCGTTTGAAATCACTTCTCTGTGTATATTGTCCATGAGTAAGGTTCCATTCACAAGTTCACCATTTCGTTGTTTTCTAATGAAGAAAAAGTTTATAGGACTTAATAAAAATTGAAGGGGTCGAGGTTGGAAAATGCTTGGACAAAGTCCCAAGAAAGCATAATCCAAAACCTCATTTTTTAAACCGGTTTGTAACTGAGATCTATGATTTCGGGGCATCATACCATGGACTCAATGGTTCCATAGATTGCCTCTAACGAACAAACTCTTACTTTTCTATGACTTCTCTCTTGATTTTTCCAAATTGAAATGGAATCGACCCGTCTGGCATAACAATAGTGTGATAATTGTTTACAAACGAGTAAAAACCTTGCATGAATGTGGCGTTCACCAAAGCAATATGTTTCAAAAGCATCTCCTATAGAAATTGAATATTGTTCTCTATGTACACTTCAAGATAATACCTGATCATCTATATCAAGAAGTTTAAAAAATGGCAAAGTTTTGGCACTGTCTATGACTAGAATATTATCGGTGACAATCCAAAATTTTTTATGGATATCTTCTTCTTTGAGCTGGTCTAGAGGTATTTCAGTTATTTTAGATTTGATTATTGCTTCTATTTTCCGTTCCAGTTTGGCTTTGAATTCGCTGAAACTCATTGGCCATTCTTTGGGTTTCTAAATATGAAAAATTTAAATTCGAATCGAGCTGCCAAAAAAGATCCGTTTTTTATGACCACATTAGGACACGATATCACGCTGATAAAGATACCTCAAATTTATCCGCATACGAAAGTACAATCCTGGGTTCAGCTAATATGTCACGAATCTTGGCATTTTCATACTGATCTGGGATGTATGTAGATTCTCTTATTCTCTTCACTTTGTTTTCGATATATAGCAGCTCGTTGAGTTCTTTTATAATTGTTTCTTCAGGTGAGGTTACAGCTATTGGCTAAAACTTATGGTAATTGCATGGTCCCTAACGTACAGTAATATAAAGGGGGCAATTTCCCCCTAAAATTTTCAGTAGATCAAAACTTTTGTTGAAGATTTGTGTGCGTCAAAAAGTTTTTTTATAAAATTAAAACCATTGTCGTTGAAAAGAGGGGAAAAAAATTAAATTTTATATTTTGATTAAATAATGGGATGTAACCTAGGCTAAGCCTAGGCTTAAGCCTAAGTCTAGGCCTAGGCCTAGACTTAAGTCTAAGCCTAGGCCTAAGCTAGGCTTACGCATAGGCTTAAGGCTAAACCTAAACCTAGGCCTAAGCTTAGGCTTAAGCATAGGATTAAGCCTAAGTCTAAGCCTAGGCCTAAGCTTAAGCCTAAGCCTAGACCTAAGCCTAAGCTTAAGCATAGGCTTAAGCCTAAGCCTAAACCTAGGCCTAAGCCTAGGCCTAAGCCTAAACCTAGGCCTAGGCTTAAGCATAGGATTAAGCCTAAGTCTAAAGCTAGGCCTAAGTCTAAGCCTAGGCCTAAGCCTAGGCCTAAGCCTAGGCTTAAGCTTAAGCCTAAACCTAAGCCTAGGCCTAAGCTTAAGCCTAAACCTAAGTTTAAGCTTAAGCATAGGCTTAAGCCTAGGCCTAAAATTCACACCAATTGTTTTGTGTATTAGTTGACAAAATCTTGTTCAAGTTTCCCAGATCCCCTTTTTAGTTCCTGTTTAAAATGTACCATGTATTGAGGTAAAATAGTTTGTTTAAAGTCATCGAATTTTTGCAAAATTTTTTCCACATCTGCATTTTTAGGGAATTGTATGGCCGTCGCGTTCATTCCAATTACCACGCATTGGGCTAAACGACAGCCTTTACAGGGATTTCCTAAAATCGATTTGAATGAAAATGAAAAAGTGAATTGAAAATATTTTTGCCTTCAATATTATGTCGAATATCACATTGTTTGTTGAGTTTACATTTGTAGAATTTTGAAAGAACTACACATCGGCGAAAGAAAGTTTTGCAGCCATTACAACTGGAGACATCTAAAACCGAACTTTTTAAAACCTTTTAAACATGCTAACCATAATGGAAATTATTGGTGGGGAAACCACAGACTAGACAATTTGTTGGTGCTTCTTCTTTTATGAGATGGCTAGTATAATTCTTATACTTGTAATCCTCTTTGAAATAAGCTTCAAAATCATGCATGTCTTCGATTAAAGCAGGTGTAGTTTGCTGAGAATCGCTAGATGAAAAAGACGATGAATTATTATCCCAATATATAGGGCCAGGCGTTTTATTGAACTGAGTCAATTGATCATTTGTACCGTCCAGAAGATTAAAATCAATCTCTTGAACAATTGAACGCAGACTAGAATTTTATGTAGCAACATAATGTTGATTTCTTTTTCCTTTAACACGGGAATTCTCTGTCAAAATTCCGGTTTATTTGAGTTTTGGACTATGCTCGACAACTTTCACAAAAAATTTTTTCAAAAAAGTTCTATGAGTACCAAAAAAAAGAGTATTCTCGTGTTAAATTAACATATGAAGTAAAAATGGCATGGAATTAATGTTTTTCTAAGTCGTTATTTTTTGGGTGGGGGACTTTTGCGCCCTTACATTTGCGCACCCGACTTTTGCACCCCGACATATGCGCCCCGACATTTGATCCCCGACATGTCCGCCCCAAAAATGCAATTTTCTCGGGTTTCCCGAGGTTTTTGGAGCCCCGAATAAACTTCACTAAGCCCCTATGCGTAATTTTTCACGAGGAATCGAATGAGACCAATCAAAGCTCAGGAAACCCGAGCTGACCTGACAAAATGTCTTTTCAAAAAATGCAATTTTCTTAAGTTTACTGAGCTTTTCATAGAACGAGAGTGGTCTCATTCGATTCCTCCTGAAAAATTACGCATAGGGGTTTAGTGAAATTTATATTCGGGGCTCCAAAAACGTCGGGAAACCCGAAAAAAGTGCATTTTTTGGGGCGGATATGTCGGTGAGAAAATGTCGGTGCGCAAATATCGGGGTGCAAATGTCGGAACACAAATGTCGTTGCGCAATTGTGGAGCGCAAATGTCGGTGCGCAAATGTCGGGGTGCAAATGTCGGGACGCAAATGTCGGGACGCAAATGTCGGGACGCAAATATCGGGGTGCAAATGTCGGGGTGCAAATATCGGGGCGCCTATGTCGGGGTGCAAAAGTCGAGTGCGCAAATTTTAGGTGCGCAAAAGTCCCCCACCCATTTTTTGCTTCTTGTGTATTAGCACAAAAATCGCCTCATTGATTTTTTGACTTATCATGAACGAAATGAACAATTTTCATTATTTTTGTTTTAAAGCATACCCTTCATCTTTAATCGATTGTTGAACAAAATTTGCAATGTCATCAAACTCTTTTGGTACTACTCGTATCACTTCATCATAATTGTTGATTTGATTTGTATAAGAAAGCATTAAGCTAGCCTAAAAATTAGATAAGAGATGAACAAATTACGTATAAACATTTAAAAATAACGAATCGATCGGGATCTTTTACCCATTAACTATTCTTTAAATGCTGGGTATTAGAACACAAACAGAACTCCCGCGAAAAAACAGATAATTAAGCCCAAAATAATTGTTGCTATAGAAATTTGTCTGTATGTGTCTGTGTGCGAGTGATAGGAGCCTTGTTGGTCTTATTGATTTGAAAACGGAAGGACCGAATGGAAGAACTACGTCATCATTTTATGTGTTGCTTCGGTTCTCCATGATCTTGATGTTAGAACCCCAGTTGGAATATTTACTTTACAAATATGTACACAGTTCAAGCCCGATACTGCAGTTAAGTGCACAAAAGAGCTGGTCGAAAAACAATGCTCAACAATGTGGAGAGTTAATTAACAAAATGGAAAAATGAAGCTTGGATATTTTGACTTTTTTGTTTATATGCATGCAAATCCTTGAAAATCGGGGAAATTTAAAAATTATTATAAATTGGCTAATTCATATGTTATATTTAGGCTTAGCCTTAAGCTTAAGCTTAGGCCTAGGCTTAAGCCTAGGCTTAGGCTTAGGCCTAAGCCTAAACGAACATACCAGATTTCTGTAAAACTAAACATGTTTCCCTAAAGCTTTATGCAGACGACCTAAAAATCTATATAGCTCACAAAAACAAGCCCTTAAATTTAGCCTCCCTGCAAAACTTTAAAGATCAACTTTCGGTGTATTGTTCTGAAAAACGGTTTAAAACTCCAGCCATCCAAATGTCACTGCCCCTAGGTGGTGCCAAAAACAAAAAGTAAGCCTACTTTCTAAATTCTCTTCCCATTGGGAGGGACCCTCCCCCCTAATTTTGACCAGAGTGGGCTACGGGGGAGGTTATGGGCAATCTGGTTGTTAGAAAAAATGTTCTTTTTGAAAATATATAGTTTATTCAATTTTATATTTGGATACAAAAAGGCTTAGATTGATCAAAATCAAAAGTAATATTTTTGCAAGCAAATACAAAAGTATGGAGAAAACCCCAATCACCGGAATGATTATATCTAGGCAATAAAATTGGAAATAGTTCATGCGTCTTCCCTCGATGTCTAAGTTGTTATCATTACCAAAGCGAGCAGCAAACTCAGCATATTTGATGATCCTCTCCTCCGAACTTTGGGGTTTTGATGCAATCATGTCTGCCAACTTTCTAGCATTTTCACGGTAGCTAAAATGAAAACACTATGGAGTAAAACTAGGTGTTCTTATTCCTAGGCCGGGTAGGTGGAGTGAGAGGTCGACATCTGCAGCCCGGGTCCGGTTTTTTCCTGGTTTAGGGGTTCAGGGCATCTGTCGAAGACTTCGCCTATAGCTAAGTCGAATCTTTCTGCTCTCAACGACATTTTTGCTACCTATTATCATTGATAATTTGATCGACAGCATGCACCAAGTTCTGGGCTTTCAATTCAGCTTTTGTAACCACAGCAGATGTCTTTCTATATTTCATTATCTCGCAATTTCTCAATTGATCAGCGAATAATGGAATGCAAACCATAGGAACTCCTTGAACAACACTTTCGGTTATGCTATTCAATCCACCATGAGTAATAAAGCCAACCAACTTTGGATGACCTAAAATTTAGATCCAACAAAACTAGAGAAAACTGTTATGCTTGACGGAATTTTGTTTCTGTTATGGTGCACCCATAACTTACCAAGAAGCCCATCCTAACATACCAAGAAGTCCATCCTAACTTACCAAGAAGTCCAATTTGTGGTAGCCAAGGGGCCGTGAAAACATTTGTATATTTCCTTGTAATATTCGCAAAGTTATCGCTCTCATATTTCAACAAAAATGTCACATCTGTGAATCGTTCGAAAACTGCCAAAAAGGCGTCCATAAACTTTTGGGGCATTTGATGAGTCTGTGCTATTGTACCAAATGAAATAAGTACAGCACGATTTGAATTTTCCATGATGTCGAGATATTTCTATTCATGCGCTAAATCAAAAACTCAGAAGCGCATACCTTTTCTAGGGGTTTAGCTTGCACTCTCGGCATACCACCAATATAAATATACTTGTGTGAAAGAGGACGCGGAAAGTCAAGAAATTCATCAACATTCACAAAATAAAAGGCGCTGCTAGCAACTTTTTCCTCAAAATTGGCAAAGTCAAAACCAAATGAGACAAAGATTCGATTTTGGTGCAAAAATTTACACGAAAACTTGAAAATTTGAGTATCGACAAGAAAACTTGAAATTTTCGATATTTACACGAAAACTTGACAATTCGAGTATCGACGCGAAAACTTGAGTTTGACAAGAAAACTTGAAAATTTTGATATTTACATGAAAACTTGAAAATTTGAGTATCGACAAGAAAACTTGAAAATTTGAAAACTACTCATAAATACCAAAATGTCGAATTTTCGTCCGAGATCTTCGCTAATCACTTCTTCAGAAGAGCGAACAAAGTCTCGATACAAGCGATGGTACCAATCCGAAATGTGCCAAATGTTTCTTATACGCTCCCAATACGACATGGGCATAGAAACGCCTTTACCATAAGCCATTCCTAAAAATTTTTATTGACAAAAGCATAGAAAATTTTCAAGAACGGAATTTCCGGTATGCAAAATTTCGATGTGCCAGGGGTCAAAATTTCGATATGATTACCTGGGACAAAGCCAAACATCGTGGGTATCCCCAAATGGCTGATGTAAAGATCTGGCATCGGTGTTCCAGAAAGAGAAATATACGCGGGTATTCGAGCTTTTTCAACAATCCCATAGAAACATCCGTCAAAGACTTCGCCTATAGCCAAATCGAATTTTTCTGCTCTCAAACGTTCCATGATAGCTACATCTTTGATTTGATCTAAAAATGTTAGGAAATTTTTAAAAAAGCTGCTTACGTTCGCATAAAGTTTTTAGCATGCCACCAATTTCTGGTGATTTCTAAAACAAAAAAATATTATAATTTGAAAAAAATTCGAAAAAATACATCACATAAATTATCATGAATTGCCCATACATCTTGTTCCATATCATACATGGTAAAAGTTGGTTGAAAATCCCTAAATCGACCAGGGACATGCACGAAGTGACGCTTGAATTTGTTCAAAAAGCCCTATATATTCTGAAAGAGCATACCTGATAACCTTTTAGAAATAACAAAATTAGCTGCTATAACTTTAATCTCGAGGAGATAAAAAAATATACTGTAAAACTTCTAATAGAACCCCATGGGGGTCTATTAGAGGGTGTTAATGATTGCTCTTTTAAAAATCGAGTTTAAATCGGATTTCTTCGAGCGACCACTTTTTGGATAGCTACTGTAGAAAGGAACGTTCTATAAAAAAAATTATTGAAAAATATTTTATTTTCGTTGAGTTATGGCCCTAAGAATTTGAAAAAGTTGAAAAAATGACATTTTTTTTGAAAAAATCATATCTCGGTGAAATCGAAGTCATTGTCAATAATTTCTTTTACATAAAGTTCCTCATACGCTTAGCTATCCAAAAAGTGGTCGCTCGAACGAAATCGACTTAATTTTGATTTTTGGTGGATTTTTGAATGTGAGGCTTAAAAATGTTTAAATTTTTTTTAATCAAAAGGCCATATCTCGACGAAAATAAAATATTTTTTAATAATTCTTTGGCGGTATCTCACTTCACCCACTGGACAGTTCATCCACCATAGACACTTCACTCACCATGGACACTTCACCCACCATAGACACTTCACCCACTGGACACTTCATCCACTGTACAGTTCACCCACCATAGACACTTCACCCACCGGATAGTTCATTCACCTTTTCAAGACCATGATGAACTGTCCAGTGGGTGAAGTGTCCATGGTGGTTGAAGTGTCTATGGTGGATGAACTGTCCAGTGGGTAAAGTGTCTATGGTGGGTGAAGTGTCCATAGTGGGTGAAGTGTCCAGTGGGTGAAGTGTCCATGGTGGTTGAAGTGTCTATGGTGGATGAACTGTACAGTGGATGAAGTGTCTATGGTGGGTGAAGTGTCCATGGTGGGTGAAGTGTCTATGGTGGGTGAAGTGTCCAGTGGGTGAAGTGAGATACCGCCAATTCTTTATATAGCATATTCCCTATCCTCAGGGCTACCCAAAAAGTGCTCGCTAGAAGAAATCTGATTTAAACTCGATTTTGAAGAAAATTTTTACGTTTACATGGGGTTTTATTAGAAGTTTTACGGTACACTACTATATAAGTAAAAAATGAACTCTTTAATCAAAAAGCAAGTAGCAAAGTGGATTAATTGCAAGCCAATGAGCTGACGATCTAGGGTTCGACTCCCTTTACTGTCCAAAAGTTTTTACCTTTTCTTAAAAATTTTTTATCTCCTCAGGGTTAGAGTTATAGAAGCTAATTTTGTTATTTCTAAAGGGTTATCAGGTATGCTCTTTCAGAATATATAGGACTTTTTGAACAAATTCAAGTGACACTTCGTGTTTGTCCCTTGCGAGGATAACAAGTCACTAATGAGTTATTGATAGCATACCTAGGACGTTCGATAACCCTAGAATGACTAACAACGGTTATAGTGATGTTGTCATCAAAAGTTGGCTGATAGAGCACCTAAATAAATTTCATCAAAGAAAAAATCTCCAAATTCATTATATTATTTAGAAGCTTACAACATCATGTCCTGCGTTGGACAAAATATCCGCAATTTTGCCAACAAAAATCATATGACTTTGCCATAGTCTTGGACTATATGCCAAAATATTATAGGCAAAGAAGCAATTTTTGGTTAGACAAATCAAAGCGAAAAAGACGAAACAACTTTTCATATCGTTCCAAAAGTTCATATGCCTGGACTTGTCTGGGTTTATGGGCTTTATGTACTTATTATCTTATTTTTGAAAACGAAATGGTAAATACGAAAGATAAGGATTTGAGGATGGCTTATAAAAGTTGTTGACATGCACTTTTTTGAGCTGATACGATTTTGTTTACGAATCTACAGTCGTTGATCTTCAATCGTCGGGTTCAGAATTTCTGGGAATGCAAGAAAATTTGAAAAATATCCCAATTGAGGAATTCTATCGGTTGAAAGCGAAAAAATTCTTCCTTGACCCTGAATCAGGGTAGTTGAAGTGTATATTGAAGCGAAAATCATCAAATTTTAGATTTTGCTTATGTTAAACATTAATCTGGGGGCAATTTTATGCAGGGAATCGATTACGCGCATTCTCGAGGCGTGACAATGCTTCCCTGATCCTGAATCGAGGAGAAATCAGAAACTAATTGAGTTTCGCTTCAATGCACATCTCTTGCCCTGATTCAGGACCAGGGAAGCATTTTCATGCCACGAGAGTGTGCGCAATCGATTCCCCACATAAAATTACCCCGAAATTAGTGTTTAACATAAGAAAAATCTAAAATTTGATGATTTTCACTTTAATATACACTTCAATTACCCTGATTCAGAGTCAGGGAAGCAATTTTAGGCTTCGGGAATGCTTGTAATCGATTCCTCGCATTATCCCTAAATATGTCGTTTAAAAAAATCCGACCCAAAACCATGTCCACGACCTTTGCCCCTTCGCTTTTTACCCTTTTTTGTCGTCCAAAGACCCATGTGATAGAGCTAGCTGTTTGCCTTCTTATCAGTGTACGAGCAAGTAGCCAGACTGTCCATTAGTTTTGTCCTTTTACCAAAAAAGTGTTTTTCCTAATAGCCCAAATGAATGGAATTATACTTGATCTACCTTTTTCTATAAATTTTATTGTAGAAAAGTTGAATAATCCAGGTTGTATTATTGAAAATCTTGCCAAATATGAAGCTGAAGAGATATGCAAGGGTGTGGGATTTTTTTCTAGGATTATTCGGATCAAATTCCAATGGAAAGGTGAACAAGATGAGCCAACAAGTGTTATTTTAAAGGTAACGCCGAAGCTTTCTAGAGAATCGGCTACTTCGGACCTTGTGTCCGCTGGGTGGGGGCACAAGATTGAAAGAACTCGAAACAGTTCTGCGTCATTCGAAGAGGATTTTACTACTAGGCAAAATCTTTTGGCCTTAAGCGGGGTTTGAACCAGCCTTGAAGGGTGCCTGAGACAACCCCAGTACTACCGAACCATGAGACCCTTGAACCGCTCCAAATTCTACCCTAACGCCGTCTCAACGGAATCTATTGAATTATCTCTGTAGAAGTTTAGATTCCAATAGCAGAGGGTGAAGAATGTATCCATCATCTGGAATTTGCATTTCAAGTCAGTTTTCAACATGATTATGTATATTGATGATTTTTAAGCGTGAAATTAACTTTTATGAGATGTTTGAAAGAAAATCGCGTGGCTTCAAATTGCCAAAATTTTACTATGGATACCCATATAGCAGGAAGCATACCAAAGGAATTTTAATTATGGAAGATTTAACATCAAAAGCCAGTAACGCAAGGATGCTTCCTGGTTTAACCAATAAACAAGTAACCAATTTGTTCAAATTCGACACGCTTAGCCGTCTCACTACAGGGTGGCGCACCAAAAACCGGACACTTAAAAAATTTTAAATATAGTTTATTTAGCAAAAAACAACAACAATAATCATTCAAAATGACTTACTTAAAAGTCCCACTAAGCCTAAGCCTTAGCTTAAACCTTAAGCCTAAGCCTTAGCCTAAACCTTAAGCCTAAGCCTAAACTTTGAGCTGAAGTCTTAAGCTTAAGCCTAAGCCTAGGCTTAGGCTTAGGCTTAGTAGGACTATTTAAGGAGGCCATTTTGAATGATTATTGCTATTGTTTTTTGTTAAATAAACCATATTTAAAATTTTTTAAGTGTCCGGTTTTTTGTGCGCCTCTCTGTAAAACCCATGTTTTATAAGCTATACAGTCAAAAAACATGGGTTTTGAAGTCAAAAAATACTCAAAACACAGTCAAGGAAGTTTTTTGGATTTTTCAGCCAAAATTACGCCTAGAAAGGTCATTCTTAAAAATTTTCCACTCGACCCTACTTTAGACCCCTCTTAAATCTCGTATGGGAAAGAAATTTTTACACAGCGTGTCTTATATTCATGTTATCTATCGATTTGTGTCGAAATCCTTGATTAACACTTCGCGATTATTCCTTGTCAGTCAAGGGTCTCCTGAACCTCTAACCCAGGAAAAAACAGGACCAGGGCAGCAGAGGTCGATCCCTCACTCCTCCTCCTTGCCCGAGAACAAAGACACCTTGAGCCAGATCATAGTCAAATCTCGGTAATCAAAATTCTAGAGGATGGACCCCCAGATGGTCCTAAGCCTACCGCCTTTTTCTAGGTTGAAGCAGTTATCGATGAATTGGCTAAAATCAATGCAATTGCATGGAAAAATAACAGCAATTGGTTCCAAGATTTTCAAGAGGATGATGATAAGGATCAATTCATGAAGGATATGTATACAGAAGCTCAAGGATTAGTCAAAGTAAAACCAAACCTCATAATTTTGGAATTACAAAGTGACGCACCAACAATCGGACACTTAAAAAATTTTAAATATAGTTTATTTAGTAAAAAACAACAATAATAAGCATTCAAAATGACCTCCTTAAAAGTCTCACTAAGCCTAGGCTTAGGCTTAAAGCTTAGGCTTAGGCTTAAAGCTTAGGCTTAAAGCTTAAGGCTTAGGCTTAGGCTTAGTGGGACTTTTAAGGAGTTCATTTTGAATGATTATTGTTTTTTGCTAAATAAACTATATTTAAAATTTTTTAAGCGTTCGGTTTTTTGTGTGCCACCCTGTACATGGTTTAGATCCAACCCGAAATTTTTACGAATATTTTGGAAAGGGCTAAAAGTTTTTTCACTTATGAAACATATCAACAAACTTGCTATAGAGAAGACAAATATGGTTAGTTACAGTGAAAAATCGAATTAAAATTTTATTGATAAAAGTGGAAATTTTTCTATTTTCAGGCTTCCCTCCAGGTTTAGTTCATGCTGACCTATGGGCAGCAAATACCATGTTTGCAAGAGATACAAATGGGAACTTAACATCGGAATTGATAGCAATCATCGATTGGCAAGATGTACATCCGGGTAAGGTCCATTTGATGAGTAATTACATCATTATTTCCTCAATCACCGGGTTCTCAAATGCTCTTCAGTGAAGTTAGAGTTGCCTGATTTTCAATAAAATCGTGTGTATTGACACGATTGGTAGAACATTAGAAAACAAATTATTGGTCGAGAAGCATAAAATTTCTGTCGTTGCCAACTTTCAGCTAATACTAGACCCAGTGACGTAACCAGAAATTTATGAGGGAGGGGAGCACATTATCTTAGTCCCCCAAGGTGATTTTTTTCGCGATTTTTTCAGAATTTTTCAAAAAATCATCAGGATCCCACCCAGGGCCATACATGGGCAGATCCCGGGTTTTTCACCTGGGGTTGTGGATCAGGGTCAAGGGAGGGTTGTGGGTCGAGGTTGGGAGGGGAGGGCGTAGAATGTGGATCGGAAGGTCGATACATTGAGGATTATAGATCCAAAAATAAAGTTTTTAACGGATTCGAAAATTATCGTTACCGTAATACCGGTATTGGTTCAGCCCTTCTCTTCACTCACCCACTCAACGGCAACATGATTTTTTGAGCCCAACAAATTTAGGAAGCCCCTGTGAGGATATAGCAAGATTACTAAGCGCTAATACTAGCGCTGAATATAGAAGGACGAACACAAAAAGATTACTAGAGTTTTATATGGAAAGGGTAAAGTATTACAACAATGGAAAAGCTCCTTTTAATTTTGAACAGGTATTAAACTTAGAGCTGTACATATGGTGTAGCGGTAGTGCTCTAGCCACCATCTCTTAGTTCTTAGTTCGTTGTTGGGTATCAAATCTTTTTTGCTCTAGCATAGAGCAAAAAGCGCTACCACTAGCACCCGGCATCGAACTCAGCTCAAAAATATCATGCTCTAATGCTCTACCACTGCACCATCAATGCAACTCTATTTAACAACCAAAAATCGCTTCAAACGTGAAAAAGGGCTCCACTGCCAATAGCTTTGTGTTTTTTTTCTATGTTTTAGACCACAAGGAATATTTCTAGATAGTTAAAAAAATTCTGACCTGACCAGTTGGGACTGTCCCTTGTAAGAGATTTTACATAGCTAGCCCCTCTGATGGCTCGTTATAAAGAGTGTCGACATTCTTCCCTTATCACAAAATTCAACATTATGTTTAGCTACTGGATGCATATAAAGGTTGCTTAGGCTATACTTTTGCCTATCTTAGCTTTGGTGCCCCTTATTATTATGATACACCACATGTTGTGGATGGATTACACCCGGGTGAATATAAGGAAGAATTGCTCAACCGGGTACGCTTGTTTTTCGAAGATGTTCTTGAAGAATATGGATTATAGAGTAATAACAACAGCATGGTCGGCTGGCGGCTCCCCCATTTGCTAAACTTTGAATTTTTTATATACTAAAAATTGATCATAAAATCTTGCGAAGTTGAATATCATTTATTAATGTAGAGATCATCCCATTTTCGATCTTTTTTCCATTTTTTGTATTTCCTTCTTTGATCCATATGGGCTCATCCAGATTTTCGACACATGAAAACGACGTCTAGACATCGAAAATGGCAGTTTTTGGTTCAAAAAAACGAACTTTTTTCCCTGGATCAGAAGCAAGAAAGAGTTTTTACACTTTGATAATGCGCGCAATCGATTTCCCGCATAAAATTAGGCCTAGAAAGGTCTTTTTTAGAAAAAATTTTTTGCGTTTTTTTCGAGAATACGCTATAAACGTTACGGCCCCATCGGTTCAGAAAAAATTTTCGCGTTGAAACGCAATTCTACTCTGGTTTTCAGAATTTTATTTTTCACGCTTCAAAAATGCGCACAATCAATTTTTCGCGTAGAAATTACCCTAAAAAGTTGGTTTTTAGAAGAAAATCGAAAAAAGTTTTTTCGATTTTTCGAGAATAGGCTATAAATGTTATGCTCCCTTTAAAGTGCAGTCCAGTAAGTTACAACCATATGAAAAATGATATATTCGAAAAGAGCATAAAAAATGGAGTACTTTTTGTTTTTACGATATGTTCTGAATTGTTGTAGTTTTCGAGATAATTGCGTTTGAAATTTTGAGTTTGTTACAAGCTCTTCGTTGTAATACACAAACTTTTTTGAATTTTTTGCGGAA
>JAQGBS010001044.1:0-17489 GCA_034698545.1 Acrobeloides obliquus | reverse complement strand
AGTATCGAGTAAGAAAAAGGCGTATGAACCCCGTTACCCAAGAATATGAGCCTTATCTACCTTTACACGAAAGATGGCTTCGCCTAGCTTGTTCTGGGATAACTGTCATTTTCTTTGTAAGAATTCGCATTCTTTAATAAAAGTTTAGGCTGAAATTTAGGTGTGTCTAATATTCGCCCTAATGGCTGGTATTATGTTTTACAGGTCCGTTGTCTATGGGGTTTTGAGCACTCTGCCAAATGACATTGACTTTATTCAAAATAATGCCCATATTTTTACTTCGATTACTGCTTCAACAATTAACTTGGTGTTTATTATGATTATGAATCAAGTAAAAATGCTTGCTATAAGGGTGTACCGGCACGTGAGGATTAACATTATAGGACCGACATTTGAGGACCCGGCATTCGAGGATCTGACATTTGAGGACCCGACATTTGAGGAAAGACCTTTGAAAAAATTCCAGAATAATCCTCAAATGTCGGGTCCTGAAATATCAGTCCTCGAATGTCGGATTCTCAAATGTTGAGTTCTCAAATGTCAGTCCTTAAATGTTAATCCTCACGTGACAGTGCGCCGCTATAAGCATCACTGTACCAAATTTTTATAGGTTTATACTTGGCTAGCACTAAAGTTAACATCATGGGAATGTCCAAGGACACAATCAGAGTTTGATAACTCTTTTACCGTCAAAGTTTTCCTCTTCCAGTTTTTCAACTTCTATTCTTCTTTATTTTATATTGCTTTTATCAAAGGAAGGTGAGTTTTTTTTAAAACAATAAAGCCCTATAATCCCTTCCTATTCAAAGTTCAAAATTTTTCAAGCCCATAATCAAGTGGTTAGCACGCTAGATGACCGATCTGAAGGGATTGTTCGACCCCACTATGGGCTTGCACAAATTTTGAACCCTATATGTCATTCAATTGATTAAACGATCAACCTTAGATTCATTGGTTTACCGAGCCAAATGGGACTTTTCTCTGAGCAATGTGATCAATCCGGATGTATGGTCGAATTGGTGATTCAACTACTTATTGTTATGTGTGGCAAACAATACCTAAAATCGTTTTTAGAACTTGCTTTACCGTAAGAATTTTTCATTGATCGAATAAAAAAATTTAAGGGTAACCATCAAATGGTTCCGTGGGTTGAAAATTCAAGTTTTCGAAACAAAGAGGCAGGCACAAAAAAGGCATCGACTAGAAAGGAGGAAGACAATCCAGAAACAAATCTCTCTAAGACCAGAGATTGTGCCTCTATACGAAAGAGATTATGCTTTAAATGGTGCGAATGATCAAATTTTATTTAATGAATACCTAGAATTGGGTATGTTATTGTTTTGATCTCGATCGAGCATAAGTTCCTGAAGTCGTTAAGATTTAAATAGAATCGATCAGGCACATAGGGGGGCTAAGAGGGGCCTATAGACCCCCTTCGAAATTGAAAATTTTTTCCTAATCATCAAACGAGATCAAGGGGTAAAAACCCCAAGCTGTCACTTTAGCCACTCGGCCATGGTAAAACCCCTATGTTTTAGTATTCGTTCTACTCTTCTCGGATGGCGTGATTCATTTTTAAAATTTTGAGGTTCCTCCAATTTTAGCACAAAAAATCCACAGTCTGACGATTTTCGTCAAAAAGCTGTCATCAAAAATTTTAGTTATCCAATATGGCTTCGTCACTTTATTCGTAGCCGCTTTCCCACTAGCTCCTGTTTTTGCCTTTATAAACAATGTTTTCGAAATTCGCTCTGATGCCTATAAGTATATTGTCACAACAAGAAGGCCAAATCCCGCACAAGTTAGGGACATAGGGATATGGTTTCCCATTGTAGACATTATTGGACACCTAGCAGTTATTGTCAATGTAAGCCTTGATCAACATTTTCGGCTCTAGTGCAGTTTACGCGTCCAATCAAAATTTGGCACTTGCGCACTATGGGGGCGGGGGAGATTCTGCATAAATTTATTCTTTAGGCCTTATGCTTAAACTTTAGACTTAGACCTTAGGTTTAGGACTTAGTTTTAGGCCTTAGGCTTAGGCTAAGTCTAAACCAAAGCCTTTTTTTAGCTTGGGTGGGGGGATTCTGCATAAATTTATGCAGAATCCCCCTCCCCGATAGTGCATAAGTACCAAATTTTGATTGGACGCGTGCATGTCTTGATTGGACGCGTAAACGCCGAATGGACGCGCAAACTGTACTAGAGCCACATTTTCATAAAACAAAGAAATTCGTCATGGACTCGCCTCCTCCATCAAAATTTTTTTTAAATTTAGGCTTTGTTGATCGCATTTACAAGTGATTTTATCCCAAAAATGTACTATAGACTAACAAAAAGTGATGAATTTATTGGCCTATCGGGCTATTTGGACTTTTCACTTTCATATTTTTACGCCCCGGAAATTGATAGCAGAACAAACTATACGTTATGCCGGTAAGATAGCGATAGTTTTTTGTTGTTGTTTACAACAATGAATTTAGCTATCGAGATTTTCGTGCACCTCCTTGTTATATGAATAGTGAAAATCATACTTATTTTACAAAAGATGAATGCCGATTTGGTGATTATGAGCATACTTATGATTTTTGGGCTATAATGGCATATCGGCTGATTTTTGTTTTGATTTTTGAAGTAAGGGTGGCTAAAAAAAGTAGACGTTTGCAATGTTTCGACCAAATTTTCGCAAAAATTATATATATTTTTTCTAAAATAACCTCATGGAGGTTTTTCTATCGAGGAATCGATTGCGCGTATTGAAAAATCAAAAAAAGTCGAAAAAAACCGAAACCGAAAGATAAAAGACAGATCGAAGCCGAAGGGTTGGAAAACCGATAAAAAAAAACCGAAACTGAAGGTCATAAAAAAGACCGAAACAACGATTTTTATCGGTTTTCTCTACTCGAGCACAAGCTATATTACATTTTTTATACACGTATAACTTTATAGCATGTAATATTGGGCATAAAATCAATCTTCACTTATATTATCCCTGATGTGCCTACCAAAATTGTCACTCAGCTTCAACGAGAAAAGCATTTGGCAAGACAAGCCATATTACACAGACAAGAAAATGAAAAAAATCGAACGAAAAATGCCACCACTTCAATGAGGTATGCGAATTTTTATTCCTAAAAGCAATATTTTGATTTTTTTATAGCTCACTTCGAGAAGAACCAGAGAAAAGTTTAGAACAAGAATTTGAACCAAAAGCTGAAGGAGATGCTAAAGAAGACATGACTTATGAAGATCTTGAAACAGAAAGATGTAAAACCTCATCATCTCTAAGAAATGTTACCAGCCCAGAGAAAACTGAAAATGCAAATTCAAAAACAAAGTCACTTACATTTCACCCCAAGATTTTGGGGAAGATTGATGAAGAAGAAAATGAGAAGAAAGATTTTATGGAATAAATTTATTGTGAAATTTAAATTACAAATAAAAACTAAGGAAAAATATTAAACGTTAAGATTAAAGAACCTAGGAAAAAAACACTATGAAAAAGTTATATATTCGGAAAGTTCACGAAAAATGGAGCATTTTTTGTTTTTACACTATGTTCTGAATCGTTGTAGTTTTTGAGATAATCGCTTTTGAAGTTGGTGATTCTTAAATTCTGTGTATTACAACGAAAACAAGAATGCAGTGAAAATTTATCTCTGAATTGATAAAAATTGTGTATTGTAAATTTAAATTTTTTTGACAGTTTTCATAAGTCGATGAAAAACGAACAATTTTTTAAATTTTCGCGTCAAAACACAACTTTTATTGATTCAGATATGAATTTTCACTGTGTTCATGTTTTCGTTGTAATACACAGATTTCGAAAATCGCCAACTTCAAACGCGATTATTTTAAAAACTACAATGATTCAGAACATTCCGTAAAAACAAAAAATGCTCCATTTTCCATGAACTTTCATGGTGTTTTCTCCGAGTGGACTGGAAAAATTTAACAATTAGAAATTAAAGCAAAAAGTAATCATTTAAAAAATTCTTTTATCGAAATTATTTTCCATAGCCATAGGGAGAGCCATAGCTATTTCCATAAGTTCCATAGGCGCTGTTTGAGGCAGCATTTTGAGATCCATAGCTTCCATAGCTACCTAAAATATAACTTCTTGTACATTTTTACCCCTTGAATTTTTATTTACTAGAATAAGGACTGCCATAACCACCTAGGCCACCATATGGGTATCCTCCAAAGCCTCCCCCATATGGGTATCCTCCAAGACCGTAGCCGAGACCACCGTATGGGCTGCCAAAGCCTCCTAATCCGTAACCCAAACCAGGGTATCCACCACCAAATCCTGGATAGCCAATCATTTGACGTTTGGCTCGAGTTAAAGTTTCTTCGCAGACGGCAATTGCGATGAAGCAGACAATTAGGCAGAAGAACTGAAATAAAAAATGTAATTTTTGTTTTAAATAATAAGAAGTACCCTAAATGGTTCGAGGGTTTTTCAAAAAATTTTTGAAATAAGGAATGTAGCGGCCTGATTTTTTCTGAAATGATGGGAACGCGTAGGCAGAAGGGAGCCACCCCTTGCGCATATATGATTTTAGCCTCTCACGAAATGGAGTCCTAGCGTATGGGGTCTCTGCCCAATTTGTGCCACCGATCATGCTTCCGAGAACCTAGAATTTTCTACAACTTACCAAAGATTTCATTTTGAAGCAGTCGAATTAAGCTAAAGCTGAATCTAGACCTAGTAGTAGATTACTCCTACTTGAGCCATATCCAGCAAAACCTTATATACCACTTTTTTGCTAACAAAACAAAATACGTAGAACATAATATTTTTTATTATTTTTACGTATTTTAACGTAAATTTGGGTGTTTGTGTGCACAATCTTGTGAGCAAATTTATTTTTGTAAGCCATTTAGCAAGCTAAAAATTGTTGTTTTTATTCATCAAAACCATATTTAGATCCTTGTTGATTTGATTTTCTTGTTGTTTAATTTTTGAATCCATTTTCCGGAAAATTGTTTAGTTAGAGCTGAAGTGAAAAACGTAATTTTTGTTTTTAACAATAAGAGGTACCAAAATGGCACGAGGGTTTTTTTAAATAATTTTTGAAACAAGGAATGTAGCGGCCTGATTTTTTCTGAAATGATGGAGACGCTTTTTTCCCTTTAATTACCACCATATATTTTACCCTATGAAAAATCCTCATAGGGATATTTTTTTTAAATTAAAATTTTTTTGAAAAATTGCTCGAAAATTTGAATAGTACGGTTTTTTTGGCACCCTGTAAATGGGACCCTTATGAAAGTTTTTTTGGAATTTTAGCCACACATGCGCAACTATGGTAAATGGTGGTAAAATTTTACCAGGGAATTTCGTTTGTCGTACGGAGTTTGGGGAGGATGTTAATAGATGGAGAGGGAGACACTAATGGACCCCCTCACGACCCCCTCCCTCTCCGCAAATTTTCGACCAGAGGCCAAAAATTGATTAAAAAATGGCATTTTTTGGCAAAAAATGCATTTTTGAGCAAAAATAGCAATTTTTGAGAGTGTTTTATTGTGAAAAAATGTCATTTTTTAGTGAAATTTTTTGAAAAAATAATTTTTGATCTGACCCCCCCCCAGCAGATTTTCGGAAAAGTGTCCACTTCTCTCTATCCACCTATGAGTATGTTGTATATCTCTTACGAAATGGAATCCTAGCGTCGCCTATGGGGCGTCTCTGCCCAATTTGTGCCACTGATCATGCTTCCGAGCATCTAGAATTTCCTACAACTTACCAGAGATTTCATTTTGAAGCAGTAGAATTAAGCCAAAGCTAAATCTAGATCTAGAAGTAGATTACTCCTACTTGAGCCATATTCAATAAAACCTTATATACCATATTTTTTTGTTTACAAAATACATAAATCATAATATTTACTATTATTCTACGTTTGTAACCCAAATTTGAGTGTTTATGTACACAATCTTGTAAACAAATTTATTTTTATAAGCCATGTAACAAGTTAAAAATCGTTGTTTTTATTCACCAAAACCATATTTAGATCCTTGTTGATCTGGTTTAGTTTTTGAATTCGACCCCCGGAAAATGACGGCACCGATCAACTGATTCAGGGCTGCACATGCTGATTAAAATATGTTTTGGTTTTAGAAAAAAATTTAAAAGTTGCTCTACATGGATCTAGGGTCAATTCTTTGTAGGCACATTTTAGAAAAGTATCATTTTGTTGTTTTGCGTCTAGCTCCTCGTAGGAATTGAGTTGAAAGATTGCTGACCACTTATATGATAGCTGGTGATTCAGCGCTACAACTTTTATATAGACACCTATAAAAAGTTTTCGTTCAATAAAAAGTTATGAGCCGATCTTTGAAAACTACCGGATTTTTTGACAAAAATTCGAATTTTAGGAAAGATTGATGAAGAAGAAAATGAGAAGAAAGATTTTATAGAATAAATTTATTATAAAATTTAAATTACAAATAAAAATGGAGCAAAAATATTAAAATTTAAGATTAAAGGATAGTACTCGAAAAAAACACTATGAAAAAGTTATATATCCGGAAAGTTCATGAAAAATGAAACATAGTTTGTTTTTACGATAACCACTGAATCGTTATCGTTGCCGTGATAATCGCGCTTGAAGTTGGCGAATTTGGAAATCTGTGTATTACAACGAAAACAATAACTCCGTGAAAATTCGTCCCTTAATCAGTAAAAGTTGTATATTGAAAATTAAAAGTTTTTTAGCAGTTTTCGTAGTCGATGAAAAACAAACAATTTTTTAAATTTTCTCGTCAACACATAACTGATTCAGGAACGAATTTTCACTGCGTTCATGTTTTCGTTGTAATAAATAGATTTAAAAATTGCCAACTTCAAATGCGATTATCTTAAAAACTACAACGATTCAGAGTATGCCATAAAAACAGAAAATACATCATTTTTCATGAGCTTTCCGAATATATAACGCGTTCATAGTCTTTTCTCTGAGTGGACTGAAAAAATTTAACAATTAGAAATTAAAGCAAAAAGTAATCATTTAAAAAATTATTTTATCGAAATTATTTTCCATAGCCATAAGGAGATCCATAGCTACTTCCATAATTTCCATAGGCACTGTTTGAAGCAGCATTTTGAGATCCATAACTTCCATAGCTACCTAAAATATAACTTCTTGTAAATTTTTATCCCTTAAATTTTTATTTACTAGAATAAGGAGAGCCATAACCACCTAGGCCACCATATGGGTATCCTCCAAAGCCTCCTCCATATGGATATCCTCCAAGACCGTAGCCCAGACCACCGTATGGGCTGCCAAAGCCTCCTAATCCGTAACCCAAACCAGGGTATCCACCACCAAATCCTGGATAGCCAATCATTTGACGTTTGGCTCGAGTTAAAGTTTCTTCGCAGACGGTAATTGCGATGAGGCAGGCAATTAGGCAGAAGAACTGAAATAAAAAACGTAATTTTTGTTTTTAATAATAAGAGGTACCCTAAATGATTCGAGGGTTTTTCAAAAATTTTTTGAAATAAGGAGTGGAGCGGCCTCTGAAAAGATGATTTTTTCTGAAATGATGTGAACGCATAGGCAGAAGGGTCGGCTAGGGGAGCCACCCCTTGCGCATATATGATTTTGGCTTCTCACGAAATGAAGTCCTAGCGTACGCCCAATTTGTGCCACCGATCACGCTTCCGAGAACCTAGAATTTTCTACAACTTACCAGAGATTTCATTTTGAAGCAGTCGAATTAAGGTAAAGCAAAATCTAGACCTAGTAGTAGATTATCTTACTTGAGCTATATCCAGCAAAACCTTATATACCACTTTTTTGCTAACAAAATAAAATACGTAGAACATAATATTTTCTATTATTTTTACGTTTTTAACGCAAATTTGGGTGACGTCTGCATAATCTTGTGAGCAAATTTATTTTTGTATGCCATATAGCAAGCTAAAAATAGTTGTTTTTATTCACCAAAACCATATTTAGATCCTTGTTGATCTGATTTTCTTGTTGTTTAATTTTTGAATCCATTTTATGGAAAATTGTTTAATTATGACGACACCGATCAACCTCTCAACTGATTCAAAGCTGCACAATCAACAAAATTTAGATTGAGCAAGAGAATGATAGTCTGATAGCTGTTAGTCATTCTTCATCTTTCAGGAATTTACTATTTGCCCATTAAATTCGAAGCGAGATTCGAACCCTAGCCTATAAATTGCAAATCTGTCACTTTAGCTACTCGGCCATGGTAAAACTATAATCGTATGGATTTTTGTTTTGGCTTTTAAAGTAATTGTTTTTAAGGATTGGATTAAAACTTTGAGCTAGTTCACTTAACCCCTACCACTTATCATGCTACAAGTCGAAAAAATTTTTTCTTTTAAAACCTTCCGGAAAACTTTCCATTAGGGATTTTTAGTCAAGGAACACGTTGGTAATGTTATTTTTGGGTGAAACCCTAGAAACTGATGAAAATGCATAAAAATTAAATTATACGAGTGGAGCACCCCGGGTAATGCAAAGTGATGGGCTATCATGAACATAGGTCGGCAAGATGGGGGTGGAGGCCCCGATGCGGTGGTTCTTCCCCTCAATTTTAGATCCATGCGGTGGTTCTCCCCCTCAATTTTGGATCATAAATGAGTGGATCAGTGGGAAGCTCCCTCTTGCCGACATATGATCATGAATTTGGTTTAGAAAAAAGATTTTAATTCAAAAAATAAAAGTTTTCTGTATTTTCTATAGGGTTTCATCCAAAAATAACATCACCAACGTGCTCCTCGACTAATAAACCCTAATGGGAAGATTTTCGGAAGATTTTAAAAGAAAAATTTTTTTATAGCATGATAAGTGGTGAGGGTTAAGTGTACTAGCTCCAAACTTTCAGAGCCATGGATAAGAGATTTGAAAGTTTTTGAAGAGAAAGATAAAAAGGATTGTTGTGGTTCAAGTATTGCAACGAAAGGCGAGACATCAATAAATTGAAGGACAAGATCAATGAAACAAGATTATGACATTCTAGAGGTAAGTTTATGCGGGAAATTGATTTCGCGCATTCCCGAACTCCTATTCAGGGAGAAATGGGTTTTTGAATATGCGAAAAATAACCACCTTTGCTTCAAAAACACAATTTTTCCCAGAATAAGGGTCAGGGAAGCATTTTCAGGGTTCGGGAAGGCACGCAATCGATTCCCCGCATAAAATTATCCGTGATCATTTTTAGAGCAATAAATTTTCGGGTCCCAAAAAATCACAAAAATTCACTTTTTGTGACACAAGCTAGAATGGGAAAGCCGAAAAAACCGAACTTAAACCTCATGCTTTAAAAATCGGTAAAAATGAAACGGAAGAATTTTTTATGTTTTCCCTACTCTAGCACAAACTGTATTACCTTTTAGAACCGGGAAACCGAGATCTTTGAGCCCGGTGGGGAAAAGAAGTTGTATTTATTACCCTTACTACAAAGATTGGTCTTCTGACTCGCCATTGCGTATATATACATATTTCTAATTTTTTTAGTAGAGGCAAAAACTGGTGGGAAATGTTTCTGGTGGGAATCGAGCCTGAAAGCAATTTTATAAGCCAAAAGTCTTAGCCACTTGACCATGAGGGTAACTTCTTACATGGCGATAGTAATTGCATTATAATCTTACGTTATAAGGGGCTAAAAAATTTATCTTGAAGGGTACCCACATGATTGAGGTACCATTGTCCTTCTCTCATCGAGCCCAATCGATTGGTGAAGGAGTGACGGAATTGGACTTAAGGAGCCTGAGGTAGCACAAACAGACTCACATAGCGAATTTAATATTTAAAATAAACGTCTAACATTATAGCATGTAATATTGGGCATAAAATCAATCTTCACTTATGTTATCTCTAATGTTCCTACCAAAATTGTCATTCAGCTTCAACGAGAAAAGCATTTGGCCATTTCAGCCCAGGATTTTGTTGAAGAAGAAAATGAGAAGAAAGATTTTATAAAATAAATTTATTGTGAAATTTAAATTACATATAAAAACTAATGAAAAATATTAAACGTTAAGATTAAAAGGCCTATCCACTCGGGAAAAAACATTATGAAAAAGCTCATGAAAAATAGAGCATTTTTTGTTTTCACGGCATGTTCTGAATCGTTATAGTTTTTGAGATATTCGCGTTTGAAGTTGGTGATTTTTAAACTCCGTATATTACAACGAAAACATGAACGTAGTAAAAATTCTTCCCTGAACCAATAAAAGCTGTATATTGAAAATTAAAAAATTTTTTGGCAATTTTCGTAAGTCGATGAAAAACGAACAATTTTTTTAAATTTTCGCGTCAACACACAACTTTTATTGATTCAGGTATGAATTTTCACTGCATTCATGTTTTCGTTGTAATACACAGATTTTTCAAAATCTCCAACTTCAAACGCGATTATCTTAACAACTACAACGATTCAGAGCATACCGTAAAAACAAAAAATGCTCCATTTTTCATAAACTTTTCGAATATATAACGTTTTCATGGTGTTTTCACCGAGTGAACTGGAAAAATTTAAAAATTAAAGCAAAAAGTAATCATTTAAAAAATTATTTTATCGAATTTATTTTCCATAGCCATAGGGATAGCCATAACTATTTCCATAATTTCCATAGGAACTGCTTTCGGCAGCGTTTTGAGCTCCATAGCTTCCATAGTTACCTAAAATTTATCTTCTTGTACATTTTTACCTCTTGAATTTTTATTTACTAGAATAAGGATAGCCATAACCACCTAGGCCATAGCCACCATATGGATATCCACCAAGACCATATCCTCCAAGACCGTAGCCGAGACCACCGTATGGGCGACCAAAGCCTCCTAATCCGTAACCCAAACCACCAAATCCTGGATAGCCAATCATTTGACGTTTGGCTCGAGTTAAAGTTTCTTCGCAGACGGCAATTGCGATGAGGCAGGTAATTAGGCAGAAGAGCTAAAATGAAAAGCGTAATTTTGGATTTTAACATTAAGAGATACCCTAAATGGCTCGAGGGTTTTTTCAAAAAAATTTTAAAACAAGGAGTGGAGTGACCTCTGAAAAGCTAATGTTTTCTGAAATGATGGGGACGCGTAGGCAGAAAGATCGGCTAGAGGAGTCACCCCTTGCGGATATATGATTTTGTGCCTTACGAAATGGAATCCTAGCGTCGCTTATGGGGGGGGGGGCTCTCTGCCCAATTTGTGCCACCGATCATGCTTCCGAGAACCTAGAATTTCCTACAACTTACCAGAGATTTCATTTTGAAGCAGTAGAATTAAGCCAAAGCTAAATCTAGACCTAGAAGTAGATTACTCCTACTTGAGCCATATCCAGCAAAACCTTATATACCACTTTTTGCTAACAAAATACGTAAACATAATATTTTCGATTATTTTTACATTTTTAATCCAAAATTGGGTGTTTGTGTGCACAATCTTGTAAGCAAATTTATTTTTGTAAGCCATATAACAAGCTAAAAATCGTTGTTTTTATTTATAAAAACTATACTTAGATCCTTGTTGATTTTTTCATCTCACATGGGGCTCACCTGGCCCATATACATTGTTGGTCAGCATTTGCTTGAGGCAAAGTGTCGTAGAGGCCAAGAAAAGATATGCAAAAATGTTATTGAAATTTGGACAACATTAAATTCGAAGAGGGATTCGAACCCTAGCCTATAATTGCAAATCTGTACTTTAGCTACTAGGTCATGGTAAAACTATAATGGCATATTAACTAATTTTTGTTTTGGTTTTTGTAATTGTTTTTAAGGATTGGATTAAAACTTTCGGAGCTAGTTTACTTAACCCCCGCCACTTATCATGCTACAATAGTCGAAAAGTTTTCTTTTAAAATCTTTCGGAAAACTTCCCATTAGAGGTTTTTTAGTCGAAGAACACGTTGGTGATGTTATTTTTGGGTGAAACTCTATAGAAATTGTTGAAAATGCATAAAAATTAAATTATGCGAGTGGAGCACGCCGGGTCATGCAAAGTGATGGGCTATCATGAACATAGGTCGGCAAGGTGGGAGAGGGGCGATGCGGTGATTTCCTCCTCAATTTTAGGTCCATTCTGTGGTACCCCCCTCAATTTTGGGTCCGTGAATGAGTGGATCAGGGGGAGGCTCCCCCCCCCCCTCTTGCCAACATATGATCATGAGTTCAGGAAAAATATTTTTTGAACATACGAAAAATAACCATCTTCGCTTCAAAAACACAATTTTTCCCAGAATAACGGCCTGGGAAGCATTTTCAGGGTTCGAGAAGGCAAGCAATCGATTACAAGCATAAAATTATCCCCAGAGTGGTCATTTTTAGAGCGATAAATTTTCGGGTCCCAAAAAATCACAAAAATCCACCTTTTTGTGGCACAAGCTAGAATGGGAAAGCCGAAAAAACCGAACTTAAACCTCATGCTTTAAAAATCGGTAAAAATGAAACGGAAGAATTTTTTATGTTTTCCCTACTCTAGCACAAACTGTATTACCTTTTAGAACCGGGCAACCGAGCGCTTTGGGTTCGGCGGGAAAAAGAAGTTGTATTTATTACCCTTACTATTACTATGGAGCCTTCTGCCTCGCCACCGCGTATATGTATTTCTATATTTTTTTAGTAGGGGCAAAAACATCCTGTTTCTGGTGGGAATCGAACCTGAAAGCAATTTTATAATTGCTGAGTCTTAGCCATTCAGCCATGAGGGTAAATTTTTAAATGGCGATAAAATTGCATTGTAATCTTTCGTTAAAACATGATAAGTGTAAAGGATCTAGCTTTTAATAAGTTTATTTAAGTTACAACTTCCAAGAGTAAATTTTGCAAGGGGTTTATATACAGCCCTAACGTTTCAAACATCAATTTCTGAGTCCGGTGTTTAGCCGGTTTTAGAGTTCTACATCGGGGTTTAGCTGGTCTTAGATCTGGCTTAAGCAGGATGTTTTTCCATGTGCTCCAAAGATTTTTGTTATTGTTTTAGGATGAAAAACATCCCCAGGATATTATGAACATTTTTACGCGGAAACTTGTTTTTAGGTCAACGCGTCATTCGAGAGTGAGAGGATGTGGATTGTTTTTGTGCGATAAATTTTTTTGAATTTTTGAATAAGAAAGTTTTAAGGGAAGGCGGATTACCCTGAACCATTACAATAAGAAGATTGTTGAAGAAGAAAATGAGAAGGAAGATTTTGTAGAATAAATTTATTGTGAAATTTAAATTACAAATAAAATCTAAGGAAAAATAATAAACGTTAAGATTAAAAGGCCTATCCACTCGGAAAAAAATACTATGAAAAAATTATATATTTTGGAAGTTCATGAAAGATGGAGCATTTTTTATTTTAAGGTAGCCTCTGAATCGTTATCGTTGCCGAGATAATTGCGTTTGAAGTTGGCGATGTTTGAAAATCTGTGTATTACAACGAAAACATGAACGCAGTGAAAATTCGTCTCCGAATCAATAAAAGTTGTGTATTGAAAGTTAAAAAATTTTTTTGGCAGTTTTCGTAAGTCGATGAAAAACGAACAATTTTTAAAAATTTTCGCGTCAACAGACAACTTTTATTGATTCAGGGACGAATTTTCATTGTGTTCATGTTTTCGTTGTAATAAACAGATTTTTCAAAAATCTCCAACTTCAAACGCGATTACCTTAAAAACTACAAAGATTCAGAGTATGCCGTAAAAACAAAAAATACTCCATTTTTTATGAACTTTCCGAATATATAACTTTTTCATAGTGTTTTCTCCGAGTGGACTGGAAAAATAACAATAGGAAACAAAGCAAAAAGTAATCATTTAAAAAATTATTTTCCATATAAATAGGGATAGCCATAGCTATTTCCATAATTTCCATAGGCACTGCTTTCGGCAGCGTTTTGAGCTCCATAGCTTCCATAGCTATCTAAAATTTATCTTCTTGTACAAATTACTTCTTCAATTTTTATTTACTATAATATGGATAGCCATAACCACCTAGGCCATAGCCGCCAAATGGGTATCCTCCAAAGCCTCCCCCATATGGATATCCTCCAAGACCGTAGCCGAGACCACCATATGGGAAGCCAAAGCCTCCTAGTCCGTAACCCAAACCACCACCAAATCCTGGATATCCAATCAATTGGCGTTTGGCTCGAGTTAAGGTTTCTTCGCAGACGGCAATTGCAATGAGGCAGGCAATTAGGCAGAAGAGCTGAAATGAAAAAAGTCATTTTTGTTTTTAACAATAAGAGGTACCCTAAATGGTGTCTGACCCCCCCCCCCTCCCACAAATTTTCGGAAAGTATCCACCTATGAGAATATTGTATTTCATACGAGTTTTGAGATGTTGTAAGGGGTTTGAAGGGGATGTAGTATAGACTTCAAAAAATTTTATGGTCCCTTGCATATGTGATTTTGGGCCCTGAAAAAATGAAATCCTAGCGTTGCCTATAGGGTCTCTGCCCAATTTATGCCACCGATCATGCTTCCGAGTACCTAGAATTTCCTACAACTTACCAGAGATTTCATTTTGAAGCAGTCAAATTAAGCTAAAGCTAAATCTAGACCTAGAAGTAGATTACTCCTACTTGAGCCATATCCAGCAAAACCTTATATACCTCTTTTTGTTGACAAAATGCGTAACATAATATTTACTATTATTTTACGTTTGTAACCAAATTTGGGTGTTTTTGTGCACAATCTTGTAAGCAAATTTATTTTCATAAGCCATATAACAAGCTAAAAATCGTTGTTTTTATTTATAAAAACCATATTTAGAAACCTTGTTGATATGATTTTCTTGTTGTTTAACTTTTGAATCCATTTTCCAGAAAAATTGTTTAATTATGACGACACCGATCAACCGCTCAACTGATCCAAGGCTGCACAATCAACGAAAATTAGGTCGAGCAAGAGAATGATAATCCGATAGTTGTTAATCATTCTTCATCTTCCGGGAGTGAAAGTGAAACTAACAAAAAGACATGCAAAATAGATTGATAGATTTGCGGCAGGTTTGATAATCGAATTGTCGATTTCCTTATCGATATGCTAAATATTTATCCTAGAAATTTGCAGAAAATTTTGTTAATAATTTTATGTATTACTATAAAATGG
Source organism: Acrobeloides obliquus (assembly GCA_034698545.1). Lineage (NCBI taxonomy): Eukaryota > Metazoa > Nematoda > Chromadorea > Rhabditida > Cephalobidae > Acrobeloides > Acrobeloides obliquus. Next base: position 2,407 of record JAQGBS010001044.1, on the reverse strand, counting down.
GTATTTCCTTATGATGATAATGGAAACTGTATGTTTTTTAAATAATAAAAAATTGCTTAATAGAGTCTAACGACAACACTGAGTTTAAAGACAGAGCCCGAAATGAGCCGATACCCGTTGAGTCAGGAACCTCGGGGCTATGGGGCTTGGGCTCTCTAGCCTAGTCTCATCTCATATGGTTACTCAACTGGCTCATACGGGGATTCACAGTGGACTCCTATTAACGTATGCCCCCGCACTTGGGAGCTTGATCCCCTCCCCGCAAGTTTCGAGCGAAGGCCGAAAAACACATTTTTGAGCAAAAATAGCAATTTTTAAAATAACACCAAAATTATTGAATTTGACAATTGTTTTGGGTTATTGCAACGAAAACATGAATCAGGGTATTTTTTAGACTTTCGACAATATACATGCATTATACAAACTTCGAACGAAGTTGCGGATTGTCGTTTAACATTTATGACTTCTGACGATTTCCCGTTGACTATTACAGATAATGGATGTTTTATGGTGAGTCATATTTTTTGATCTTATTTTCGAATCTAGAATCTTTTCGAATCTAGGAGTTACCAAATTTGTAATGCTTTATCATCGTTTTAATAAACAGATTTTTTTGAAACTCATAAAAACTATGCGTAGAACAAAACCAAATTTGAAAGACAGTAAATCAGATGCTTCGATGGTATAATGGATAAGACGGTCGTCCACTATGCCAAAGAAGCTGATTTCGATTGTCTGCGGTGTCTAAAAGATTTTGCCTATTTCGGACTTGAAAATTTTTAATCAGCAAATTTTCGTTTCAATAAACAAGCTTATTGAAGCAGGCAAAAATTTTTGAAGCCGATTTCAATTCAAAAAAGTTAAAAGGATTTCGAATATCACAACGAAAACCCTGATTTGTTTTTATTACTAGGCGCCCTCCGTGGCTCATGACTTACAAAGAACAGACCTTTTTTGGAATTTTACCCTCGTAGGGGTACCTCCCAGTCTCCCAGGCAAGGTGGGGTGGGGGGAGAGGAGACTCCCAAAAGTGTGTTTTTCCGTTTCTCCGTTTTTGAAAACGTTCAAAAAGACCAAAAATTTCGGTCTTTTTGGCTGAAATTTTTGGTCTATCGCAAATCGAAAACTTGGTTTTTAGCTAAAATTTGGTGCGGCAAAATAGCATTTTTTTTAGGAAAAAGACCAAAGTTACCATCAATTACGAAATTTTTGCCCTCTACAATGCCAAAACGCCGACTTTGCTTATGTTATTGCCATTCGTCCTGCTCAAAACCACTCTTGTATAGAAAAAGAAACGTATAATGTTGCGAGAAGAAGACATGACTGGTTTCTCTGGCGCTCCAATGATTGTTTAACAGAAGAAGTTCAATTTGATATTGGATGTGTTACATCAAATTATGTTACTACAAAGGGCCCAATCAATTATCAATCTTCGCTGGAATCTTCAAATTCCCGATCCTCGTTGGAATCTAATATGCCAAATTATGAACATGCTGGTAAAAATTCAAATCAAGAAGTTCTTATTCCACCATTAGTTGCAGTTAAAGACAATTTCAATGAAGTGAATGATGATTACATAAGTGCAGAGAATTCAAATGAAGTTGTTGACGATTTTAATTTAAATCAGCCATCATTATGGCCTAGGTTGTTTTTTAGATAATGAATTTGGTGCTAGTCGACAATATGAGTCCCATAGGTTTTTATGAGTCCAATGGATTTTTTATGAATCCAATGGATTTTTTATGAATCCAATGGATTTTTTATGAATCCAATGGATTTTCGCGCTCCTCGCTGCCACTTAGCCTAACTAAAAACGCATCCCTATTTTTGACTTCGATTGTGGTCAATACCTACTTTTGGATTAGGCCGAACCTACCGTGCTGCAACTTACTATGTTACTTAAACTAGACTTAGCTAAGCTTAGGCTCACTGGTCGATGGGTTTAGGCTTCATTTTTGCAGTCTTAGGCCATAGGTGTTGAAAAATGATGAAAAATTGATTTTTATTATTATTTTCAGCTTGGGGGATAGTGCATAAGTACCGAAAAATCAATAGTTTTAGAGCCTTTTGGTGATACTAAAAAAATTTGGCTAGAACAATCAGAAATGGGAAAACTTTTACTCTACTCGGTCTAGATGGGCAAGACATTGGATTTGATTTTGTGCAAATAACATTTCCATTTTCTATTATTTTTAACTATTTTTTTAAATGAATTTTTTATTGAACTCATAAAAACCTATGGGACTCATGTTGTCAACTAGAACCATGAATTTTTAATCATAATAAATGTAGATACAATCAGTGGGCTGTTGCAATGAAACGGAAAACAAAAAATGGAAAACGGAAAACAGAAAACGGAAATTTTCTGTATTTTTACATGTATTTTTGGCTAAAATTTCCGCTTTCC
>JAQGBS010001043.1:0-17503 GCA_034698545.1 Acrobeloides obliquus | reverse complement strand
TTTGTGTATTACAACGAAGAGCTTGTTCAAAATTTCAAACGCAATTATCTCGAAAACTACAACGATTCAGAACATGCCGTAAAAACAAAAAGTGCTCTATTTTTTATGAACTTTCCGAATATCAACAACAAATGGCAACTTTTTTTCCATTGGACTGGTCCTTTAAGGCCGGATCTTAGCTATAGTATAAAAAATTATTTTAAACACATTCACATTGCTTACCATGTCTATATGCAGCTTATCAGTAATATTCAAACCGGGATAGCCAATTGGTGAAAACACTACTGCCAGTGCTGGTCCTAGAGTCAACCCAAAAGTCTAAAAATTATTTTCGCTTTTGTACAAATCATATACGGGCGCAATAGGCTTTAATATTTTTGAAAATTTGCATTAATTTTCTAGTATACTCCGTTTCCCACTGAAAGTGGGCCCTGTACGTTCAGCTGGAAACGGAGTACATCATAGACAAGGATCTTTTTGGTCGCAAACAAAAACTGGCCAACACCACCTCTGGTAGAGATATAAGTCTTACAAAAGCGGCAGCTGATAAAATAACAGCTCTTGGACGATCTTTAGGCAAAGCAGATGAAGCAGAATAAGCTCTTGTTACCACCATATCACCTCCAGCAGCGATCCCCATCAATATCCTTGAAGCCAGCATTATATAACGACGATTATGTTGATGGAAAATTTCGAGAGAAATATACATGATATTAGAAACAACCATCAAAAGGATGCTCGCTATTAAAGGAGGCTTGGCTAAAATTTTTTTGAAAATCTTCAATATCAATAATCGATGCTTCGATATAAGAAGGTAGGGCAAAAATTAGAGAGGCAATTTTTCAAAAAGATTTTTTTAGTTCCAAAAATTTTGAGACGCTTTTTTCTACATCCCCATAGAACTCAAATTTTAGAAATAACAAGCCTTATAAAACAAGTCTTAAAAAAATTGAATTTTTTTGTTAAAAAATTGCAATTTTGTTTAGAAATTTTTTGATCAAAAACATAAGAGATCCATTAGGAACAAATTTACATTTTCGGCGGAGGAAGTTGGCCCCTTGCCAACTGAATTATTGGCCTGAATTCAGTGTTTTAAAAATTTACCCGCTTTTGCTTTGTTCATCCAAAATCCAAAGAATGGCGATGAAACAGCTTGTCCAAAACTAAATGAAGCAGTTATGATGCCATAAAAAGTTGGCGATGTGCCTGGATCAATCTAGAAAAGCTTATGAGTACAGTGTGTATAAAAAAAACCGGAATTTGGGCGATTGTTTCATGTTTTTTTACTCAAAATTTTTTTTCAAAAATGACCCTATTAGGGCTAATTTGATGCGGGAAATCGATTGCGCGCATTCCCAAAGATTGAAAACGCTTGCCTGACCCTGAATCAGGAAATCGAAGTGTGTATAAAAGAGAAATTTTTTAGATTTTCTGCTTGAAAATGGTTTTTTGGAGTTATCGATTGCGTGCATTCCCGAAGCTTGAAAACCTGATCCTGAATTTAAAAAAATTGATGTATTATAGCAAAAATTGGTCAATTGGTTATCGATTCAATACACACCCCGATTCACTGAATCAGGATCAGGGAAGTGTTGTCAAGTTTCAGGAATGCGCGCAATCGATTCCCCGCATAAATTTACCCACAGAAAGTCATTTTCAGGCGAAAAATCTAAAATTTTTCTATTTTCGCTTCAATACACACACTTCGATTCCCTGATTCAGGGTCACGAAAGCGTTTTCAAGCATTGGAAATGCACACAATCAATTTCCCGCATAAAATTAGCCCTAATAGAGTCATGTTTGAAAAAAATTTTTGGGTCAAAAAAACATGAAACAATCGCCTAAATTCCGATTTTTTATACACCCTGTATTAAATAAGTATTCATCTTTTGCATACGTACCGTATTTAAATAAGGCCACATTGAGACAAAGAACATGGAAAAATAGACTCCATCAAAAAATGTAAATGCTGTACAAAGATAGATAGGAAGCCAGTCAGTTTTAAATTCTCTGTAATATAATCTCGTATTAGGTATAAAAAAAGTTGTTCAAAAAATTCATGTTAAATTATAAGCAAAATTAAAAATCCGATTTTAGCGTGAACTGGGCTTTTATTCGTGAAACGTGGTAGTGCTCCAAGATTTTTTTTCTTTAAGCTAACCGTCCTCAAAAAATACGAAAAAATGCCCTTATTTCCATTCTTCCGGACTTGGCATTCCTGTTTTGGAGGGCCTCCAAAATTTTTAATTCCTTATGATTTATATAAAATCGATTACTTTGTATTGTTTTCTTTAGTTGGTTCCACTTTATCAATCCTTTTCCAGCATAACACCATGTTTATCTGTTGAGAAAATTCCTATAAAACACAGAAATAAATAAGCGTATAAAAAATAAATATCTACATTCTTAGCCATTATTGAGGCATCGAAAGTGGGAAAGTCGAAATCAAAATTTGGGGGTCGAAATCAAAACGAAATCGGGATTCGAAATCGAAATTTTATATAGAATTGTCACTTTTAAGGCGAAAATGCATTGAAAATGACAATATTTGGCTAAAAATGATAAAAAATTTGATAATTTTGAACATTTTTAGTCAAAAAAAAATATTTGGTGTTTTTTAGTGACAAATTATAATGGGGGGACCATTATGATTTTCAAAAAAGATTTTCAAAATTTTATTGGTTCGAATCCCACTTGCGTCCATTTGTTTATAATTTTTTTGCTTTTTTTAAATTTTTAAAAAAGAAAGTTTCCATTTTGTATAAGACAAATAAAATGACACCAAAATTATCAAATTTAAAAAATGTTTTGAGTTATTGAAACGAAAACATGAATCAGGATTTTCGTTTCAATAACCCAAAACATTTTTCAAATTTGATTATTTTGATGTCATTTTATTCGTCTCGGCCAGCTATAAAAAATGTCGTATTTCTTTTAAAAAACTAAAAAAAGGCAAAAAATAAAAACAAAAGATGCAAGCGGAATTCGAACCCGCGCCTTGAAAATGCAATTGTGGAGTCCTAACCATTTGACCATGAAGTTTTCTTTATAACCTTTGAGAGCCGTGTTTTCGGCCCCTTTGATGCTAAGTTGAAAACTGGCTCATATAATCTACGCCAATTTACTAACTTATACACACAAAATCTTATTACGGTATGAAATAAATGGTTCTCCAAAAGAGAAAATGTTCGAAACCAAAAAATTTCCAAATCGACTGAATTTTTTGTTTTATTATATATTATTCATAGATTGTAAAAATCACACGGCAAATTTCATTCGCCGGGAACTTACACGGCGAGTAAGTTTTTGTCTTTAATTTATTATTTTTCATTCAGTTTATTGGGCGTGTTTTGTATGATAGTTCATGAACATAATAAAAAAAATCAAATTACAACATTTATTGGGCGAACACAAATAGTCGTATGCCTTCACGTATCGCGAAAGTTGCAAAAAAAGTTAACCGCGTGATGTCCAAAATTGGTGCCCCAAGTAAGGCGCCAGAACATTGCGCCAAAGTTTGCTGGCTCGAGTCCCACTGAGTCCATTTGTCTTTAAATTTTTTTGTCTTTTTTAGATTTTTAAAAAAGAAAGACAGCATTTTTTATAACTCGCCAAGAACATTGTTTTTGGTTATTGAAATGAAAACCCTGATTCAAACTTGAATCAGGGTTTTTCGTTTTTATAGAATTTTAACATCTTTAAATTTGAAGCGAAATTTAAACCCGTGACCTATAAACTGCAAAACTTCCGCACTACCACTCGACCATGGGTCAAACCTCCAAAACCCTATGATATGGTACTCGTTTTGAAGTGCTCGGCGAGCTGAGTTGATTGACGTCATTTTTAAAAAAAATTTTGACCTTTGTCCCACCTTTTTGGCTTTTTGGTGCGTCATGCACATTAACTTTTTTGCAACTTTTCCGACTTGTGCCTTGTACAATTTATTTGGCAAACTCTTACTCGCCGTGCATACTAAACAAAGTTTATTGATAAAAAAAGGTGATAGGTTCAATTAAAATAGAAAATTTGGTCTAATGGGCAAGTAAAAATTTTTTGACAAATAATTACACACATTGACATCATTAAATTCTGGTAATAAAAAATTCTCACCTCAAATTTTTTTATTACTCGAAATTGCTGCAGATTCTGAATTTTTATAAATTTTGTCTCCTAAAAGCCGTATTCATTGTCAACCATTTGCCGGAAACATCTCGAAAATCTTTAAAAGATCAGGGAGTATTGTGAAAAATAAAAAATGTAAAATGAAAGGTCAATTTTTATCTCAAACATGAGAAAATTTAGCATAATGCTTTGAATTTTTTCATATTTCATCTAGTTCTATATGTACATAAAAAAACACATGTCATAATTCGTCAGTGGTGCCCATCAACAGCAGCGTTGGACTAAAACGTCGTTGTGCAGTTAAGCCATTTTCAAATTCCTCACCCCTTTCCGCGAAATTTGCTATATTCTCGCCTGTCTTTGACGACAAGTTCACACGGCGAGTTTTTTTACATAAACTAGCCCTGACGCACGCTTCGCTCACCGATATTAACCCTACCCACACCCCCAGGTGAAAAACCTGGAGTCTCTCCATGTATATCCTCAAAATAATAATAAAATTTTCCTAATGGTTCTCATTATGCTAACGTCGGTGTTAGCGTCAATTGCGCCAAAACGCGATAACTTTTTTTTCGTGAAGGAATTTCAAAAACTTTTCTTTGTTGACCCTTAAACCATACCCTTTTAGGGGGAGGGGAGTTGCACAAAAAAGTTTTCGAAATTTCTTCAGAATAGTGTTTTTAACTTTTGACGCAGCGTCATAAAGCTAGCATGTGTACACGCTCTTATAATGAAGGACCTCTCCTCCCCACGGCGTACAATTCCGAAAAGGCGGTGCCAAGGGTCAAAATAAAAAATTTCGCCAATCGACTCAGATCACCGAGCGCTTCAAACCGACTACCATATCATGGGGTTTTGGGGGTTTGACCCGTGGCCGATTGGCTAACGTGCTCGGCCTTCACTCATAGGTCGCGAGTTCGATCCCGTGCCCAAAAGTCATTTCTTCTTTTGTTGTCAAAATTCATGAAAATTTATGCATATCCACATTTTTATGCGGGGAATACGATGGCGCTATTATTTTCCATGAAAACTTTTGGAAAATTTTGAAAAAATAATAATATATCTAATTGAGATTTTTCGATGTTTCCAATTTTTCTAAAAGTTTTCGTGGAGAAATATAGTGTTCTCTGCAAATTCAAATGGTGATTAAACTTTTTTATACATTCATTAGACATTTGCAATTCCATTAATTGGGTGTGAACTATACACGTGAACTATCACATGTGCTTTGTTTAATAGTTCACAAATCATACTCCGAAAAAATCGGAGTAAAAAATCAATTAAGAAATCACAAATATTCGTAATGCCTCTTCTATAATGTATTTGGCAAACTTTTACTCGCCGTGCAACGAAGATAAAACAAAGATTTATTAATTAAAAAACGATTACATTCAACTCTCCTGACTAGAGTTGACTAGAGAAATTTCAATGACTGACTAGTGTAACTTTTTCAAGATACCTACTGATTAGTTTGGTTTTTGTGAAGCTAAAATATAGATCTTTAAAAAAATCATACTAATCAACAGGTTATAAAAATTGATATTTTTGAAAAAAATTTCAAGAATTAACAAATCATAAGGGGTCTAAGGCCCTGAGAGAAGGATCGACTGCCCTGGGAGAAGGATCGACTAAGAGAGGGCACTTTCCCCCTAAAAGTTGTTTTTTCCAAAAACATAAGGTCATTATGATTGGGGAATTTTCTAATTAAACAAAAAATAATTTTCTTCAACTTTAAAATCGAGTTTCTATGTCACAAGTAAAAGTTGGTGGGGCTAATGTATTGGCTAATTTTCGAACGACTTCTGGAGGCTTTTCTAATGTTGCGGTTATCTAAAATTAAAATTTTCGTTTTAAAATATTTTAAAGCTTCAAAATTTACTTTAAACTGATTAAAAATATTTGCTATGAGCAAAAACAACTCCATTCTAGCCAAACTTTCTCCAAGACATTGTCGTCTTCCAATGGAAAATGGAATCAACTCATCGACTTTTTTCAACTGACCTGTTTCATCCAAAAATCTTTCTGGCTTAAATTTTTCTGGGTCGAGGAAGATCTAGAAAAATGTTGGTATTGAACAAAAATGTTTGAATCAAAAAGATAGATAGAGGGAAAAGAATTTGTTTTTACGTCGACCATCGAGATGGTAAGGGTTTTTTTAAATTTTAAGCTAGGTTTAGCTTCTCTCCAAACTTAAAGGTATTACCACCACTGTAGGGGTGGTTGGGTGATGGGGTGTAATCTGACGCTGTAGTCCCCGGCGAGTGCAGTGGTACTCATTTCTGCTACAGCTGTTTAAGCTACCTTTAGGTTCTCGAAGTGAGCCTCTTCATACAATTATTAGTCTATTATTATGTGTACACAATAAATAGTTTAGTTGATAATTTTCTCCCATAATCCTACCCAAAGGATGATCTATGAGGAGGGGGAAGGTGCCCACTAGTGGGCTAAAATTTAAAAAAATCCCTACACTTAAGGGTCCCCTTATGTTTTTGAGAAAAATCGGCCTTTTGGGGGAAGTGTTCCCCCTCCCCCCTCCCCCCCCTAGGCGACCCTTCTGCCTACGCCACTGGAGCATGTCTCACCAAAAACCGAAAATTTCTTTAAAAAATGGCATTTTTTGCCAAAATTCGATAGAAAAATGAGCTTTTTACCTAGTTGCCCCTTCCAAAACCAAATCCTAGATCCGCTACTCTTCCTACCTTAGGATCCGACATAACCACCGAAATCTGCGGTACAATAGTAGTTCCTTTCGGAAGTTTATAGCCTAGAATTTCAACATCTTTTAAAGTGGTATGCCTGACATTTATGGCTATAATGTTAGTCAATCTTTGGGCTTCCTAAAAAATCTTTTTAAAATTCATTTTTACATGCTTACATTAACAACAGCTATGGTATAGTTCAACTTGGGTCTGTCTTCTAGGGTTACTAGCCGACTGCTTCCAACAACTTTGTCAAGCTCTGCTTGAAGTTTCTGTTGAGCATCTTGGTTCAATATGAGGAAAACGATTGAATAGGCAAGAGTGGTTGAAGTGGTTTCCTAAAATTGATTTAAAAAATAATTTTTGTGGAAGGTTTGAAATTTTACCTGACCTGCTAGCCATAAATCAAAAATTGTTGCAAGAAGCTGCTCCATTCTAAAAAATTTAATAGGAATGTTGGAAAATATGTTCAATTACTTTTATCTATATATACTATACTAGTGCGGAAATGGCCGGCCCTCGGCATGGCAATGTCCTAAAGCTCTTGGGCGCTCTAATTTTTTCTACCCTTTGGATCTAAGTCCGGCCTTTTGGGCGGCCTGGCCTTCCCAGGTGTGATGGAATGTTTTGTGAGCTAACGCTTTTTTGTACCTCAAAAATGTTTATTTGTCATAAATAGAAACACGTAGCGCATGTATTAGGAGAGCAGAACCAAAGAAACTTGGCCTTGCCAAAATGGAGATTTTATAAGCCCATCCTCTTTACATGTGCCAAAGAGATATACAACGATCCCAGGCCGGTGACAAACCTTTTCCACCGTTAAGCCGGCCCTAGAAAACTCAGAACGGACTAAAAATGAAAAAATCAAGGCCGGATCGATTCTTTACCCTTGACTTTTCAGGCCTTTCATTAGAAGTTATTTTTCTCCTCCACTTACGAATAATAATGAGGACTTCCTTCTTCATCAAGTTTTGCTTTCTTCCTCAAATACGCATCAACAAAATCAGTTGGCTCAGAATTATAGTCAATTTCATTTAGATGCTCATTGACTTGTCTTTCCAAGAACTCAAAAACCCTGTCAATATTTTGATTAATTTTGTAGTAGAAGCTGCTGAAGACGGGGATATATCGGAGCCATTCGGTTTTTCGTTGCATTGCAAAAGTAAATGGGCTTCTTGAAGTTTTGACAATTTCTCCAAAGAGTTTTTTGAGTTCATAGAATTCGGGGAGCTTGCCCTAAAGATAAGAAATTCCGAGCCAAATTTATCGGACATCACACGTAGTGATGTTCAAAGTGATAATGATAAAAAGATGTGATGAGTGATAAGATCACGCATTTTGATAACAGTGATAACGATTTTTGTGATAACGTTATCACATGGGGTGATAATGTTATCATAGTGAAAAGACTGAATGATCATGAGACAGAAATGGAACATTATGAAACGGGATTGGATGGGGCGAGTAGGATTAGGGAAATGAGCAGGAGCGGTTTGATTCCCGATTGGGTCCGAAAACTTTTGCCTAATTTAAAAATTTCCTATATTTCCACGTTCTCGGCGTGGTTAATCGAAGCTCCACTATTTCCAAAAATGAATCAGAACCATAATCAAAATGAGGGTTAAATCCGAGATCAAAATAGATCAAGACAATTCAACAAAAAATTCTTACTCCTTCAAACCGATACCCAAATAGCAATGCATTTATTATCGACCCTATTGCTGGATCAATATACTTTGTGATAGTGTGCTCTTTAATACCACATTTTATATCATTTTTGATATTAGCTATCAAGTTTACCGTCTCTTCGAGGATCTAAAATATCTTATTTTTTATGATTTTTAAAATTATTTTTTTATCGGTCAAATTAAATATTTTTCTGATCGGATCAAACCCTCAACCATTTGATTTCAAAATGAGACGCTTGCCACTTCACCATGGGTGATGACGTTTTTCTATTGTTGATAAATTACCTATTTATTTTCAAGAAGCGCGTGGAAGGTGGGATGTGCAGCCTCAGCATGATTTATTCATAAACTAGGGGGGGGAGGAATGCCAAGCGAGCAGCGTCTCATTTTAAAGTTTCGGTGAACCAAAATTAGCCGTCCGACCCAACGTTGCTTAACTTGCAAGATCGGATGGGTAGCTAATGATCGAGCAAACTATGCCACCATCACGTTTTTACCCTTTCTTGCATAATATTCTTTCCAAAACCAAACTCTCTCAACGCATGCAAAGTGAATCTCCTTTGTTCTCGCCATAGACTTTCTTGAGTCACAATTATACCTCTAAAGCCTCCTAAAAAAAGTAGATGAATTCAAATGTTTTGAAATTTTATACATGCTTCTTAAAAATGCAGGAAAATTCGCGGTCATAGGACGACCAGCATAGGCGTCACCGTCTTTTAAAAAAGTTTCTTCGATTAATTTATAATCAGCGACTGCGACAATAGGGTCTTCTCCCATCCAAAAAGTATGGATGGGACCATAAGTTTTTGTCCATTGATGGAAGAGGTCAAAGATATTCTCTGCTTTTGCCATACTACGGGCATTCCCGATAAAAGGGAGAGGTGTGGGGCCTAAAATTTTGTTATTGATAAAAATTTTGGAATGCCCCCTACAGCGTCGAATTTTGGTCCAAATTTGGGGAGTGGATTTTGGGGTTTGGGAGGGATGAACTTTTTCAAAATTTTCATTTTCTCCCTGGAAAATTCCCCCATCCATACCTGAAAAAAATTAAATTTTTTTCAGGGGCATTTTCCACAGGTTCCCTTTCCCATAATTCGAATATGCTTCCTCCCCAACATGGAGACTACCGTCTCCGCTACCAAATTTTACGGGTGTTCCAAAAAACCGGCAATATTTTTTCAAATCAGTTTTCTTTTGAATCTTTAAAGCATATCTAATGATCTTGGTACCGTTGGATTGCTAGGAGTTTAAGCTATCCAATGGTACCAAGATCAACTGATAATCATTAAAGATATGCTCAAAATACTAATTTGAAAAAATACTAAAATGGCAGTTTTTTGGAACATCCTGTATCAACTTTATTCTATAAACTTTTACCTGGAGGCAACTTCCTTCTTTTCCAATAAAAGTTGTAAAAAGCCAAAAGGCTTATTAGAGTAGAAACCAAAATTAAGAATAAAAACATTAGACAAAATTTTTCACACACAAATATTGATATTGTCCATATTTATTTATTAACCAAAAAATGATTGATTTCGTACCTTCAAGTTCAATCAATGCACATGTGAAACATAAAATTCAAACCAGTTTACTACGAAATAAAACAAAAGTTTTAGAAATTATGCAGTTTAAAAAGTATGTATAAGGTAAAATTAGCGAGTATAACAGCGATCGTGTATATTGGGTTGTTTAATACGTCACGGGCTTTTCAGTTTTGTATCAGACATTGCGGAAATTGACCCCTAGGAGAAGGGGGTACCCTCCTATTCCCTATGGGCCCAATAGGGGAGAAAAACAAAATAGCATTTTTCGAATTTTTTAACGAAAAAACGCGCTGATTTCAACTACGCGAGGGTTTTCGACCATGGGGAATTCAAAGTCTAAAAATTATGTACGACCACGCAGGAATGCTATGCACGATCACGAAGGGATGCCAAAAATTAAAATCCGAGGTCATATGGCAATATGGGTATAAATTGAAGCAAACGATGAGTAGTATGTATTCCTATCGGCGCTCGGTCTCAGTACTAATCCTAAAAACTCAAACTTTCCTGATAAAGATTATGCAAGCATTTCCATGCTTTGCGCAATCGATTTCCCCACTTATAAAAGCCCAAAGAAGCCGGTAATAAAAATTCGTATTTTAGTTTATTTTCACTTCAATACACGCACATCTTCCCTGATCATGGGCAGGGATACTTTTCCTTTGAGGATCAATTTTTGCAATGATCTGGTGAAAGACTGAAAAGCTGAGAACTTATTGAACGATCCAAAAGCATTATTGCTAATTAACACTCGTGGGCATCTTGATCAATTCGAGACAGTTTTTCACGCTGAACACAATACTGCGAAAAAATTTTGAAAAAAACTCACTTTAGAGGGGTCTAGAGCCCCATTTTTATAGGTACCTTTTTAGACAAATATCGTTTTAGTGCTTTGGGTCTAGCTTAATGTTGGAACTGCATTAAAATTCAGGCCAAAAATCGCATTTTTATCGGAAAACTTCGGGAACTATCCTTAAAAAAAAGCCCCGTTTCCGGATCAAAACTGTCAATCTTTGTCAAAACCCTTAGTTTTTGTTAAAGATTGGCTCATATCTTTTTATTGAAGCAATAACTTTCTCTAGGTGTCTATATAAAAGTTGTAGAGTTGATTTCATCTTTTCAGTGAGTGGTCAACCATCTTTCAATTAAATTCCTACGAGAAGCTAGACCCAAAATACTAAAACGATATTTTTCTAAAAAGGTACCAGTAAAGATGGACTCTAGAACCCCTAAAGATAGTTTTTTTTCAAAAAATTTTCGCAGCATCGTTTTCAGATTGAAACATTTTCTTGAAATAAGTTGAAATGATCAAGGTGCTCGCGAATGTTAAACTTTATATTGTATAAATAATTTATTATTTTAATAAATTTTTCCTATTCATCATGTTCTTTTTCATCGTTGGTTATCCGACGAGACCAATTCTTTTTAGTAATAATAATGACGACACAAATAGCATAAAATAAAATGGAGATTACAGAAAAATTTAATACTAATCCCATATTTTTTGCGCAATTGTGAAGTGGGTAACACCTAAAAAATTTATATAGTCAAAAGCAATGCCATAGCCATTAGTGATGCGTCGAAGTCGTGACTTTGGCCCCCAAAACTTCTACTTCGACCCCCAAATCTTGGACTTAGATTTCGACTTTGACCCTTCCAACTTCGATCAAAACGAAGCCGTGATTCTTCCGGAAGACAGTGACGTAGACATGGGGGCTAGGAAGCCCTAAATTGAGTTCAGTGACTGAATTTTCTAGTTCAGTCACTTTTTCAAAATGTTCAGTTTGTGACAACGCTGAAACGATCCCGATGAAAAAATCTTGATACCGTCAGCCCTAGTACCTTATATAGTTTTCGAAAAGTGTATTCTGACACCTAACAGAATGTTCATAACTTACCATTGGTCAATTCCAAAACAGGCATAACCTTGATGTCCCATCAAAACATTTGCTGCAGAAAGTTTAAAAATCAAACTGCCGATCCATTTATGCCCGGGCATAATCCAACTTCTAACTTTATACCCAGTTTTTGGGAATGCAAAATTAAAGAAACCAACAATAAACTGAAATATCAAATACCCAGTCTTTTTCTATATGTATACCTGGATACAATACATCGAAATAATAATTACTCCAACCCAACTATGAAAAGAATACATTTGAATATTCGTTGTCATAACTTTTTCTTTGACTATAGCCGTTAGAGCAACAGCAGCACATGCTAGGGAAATTAGGTGTAAGGCTACATGGAGGAATTTGGTTACATTTTTAGGTTCATGCCGGTAGACTCGATAGATTATTAGAGCTAAAAAATTTTAATTTAAATGCAAATTTATTTGCCTACCTTCTCCTTGACAAAAAATAAAGCCTGCCGTCATTAGGAAACCATGAAAATTAATAAAGCCTTGTTGGTATCTTCTTAAATGACTATCCCAAGTAAATCCTCCACGAGATGTGCCGAAATAAAAGGCTAAAATTTTATGAACATATAAACAAGCTTTGGTTTGGGTTGGGTTGGTCTAGGCGTAAGCATATGTTTAGGCTTAGGCGTATGCTTAAGCTTAGGTTTAGGCTTAAGCTTAGGCTTAGGCTTAGGCTCAAGCTTAGGCTTAAGCTTAGGCGTAGATTAGACTTAATCTTAGGACTAGGCTCAAGCTTAAGCTTAGGTTTAAGCTTACGCCTAGGCTTAAGCTTAGGCCTAGACTTAGATTTAGGCTTAGACTTAAGCTTAGGCCTAGGCTCAAGCTTAGGCTTAGACTTAGGCTTAAGCTTAGGCGTAGGCTTAGACTTAATCTTAGGACTAGGCTCAATCTTAAGCTTAGGCTTAGATTTAAGCTTAGGCTTAAGCTTAGGTTTAGGCTTACGCCTAGGCTTAGGCTTAAGTTTAGGCCTAGATTTAGGCGTAGGCTTAGATTTAAGTTTAGGTTTAGCTTGGGCTTAGGCTTAGGCTTAGGCCTAGTCTTTCGCTTAGGCTTAAACTTAGACTTATTTTAAGCTTAATCTTATGCTTAGATTTAGCTTAGATTTAGGCTGACTGACTGATATATTTAGTCATTTACGTTTTTTGAAACGTAGATTCCCCCCATTAACCTATACTCCAAACCCCAATGCGACTTCATTGAGTCAGCAGCCCGGAAGAATAGGCTGAAAGGTGGAATCATTTAAAATGACAACAAAAATCTAACCTTACCATTTAAAGCCAACATAGTTATCCCTATACCATGAGTTAAAGTAACAAAATGATCAAATCTCTTGTAAACCTTCTTTGTATCTTCACTGACTTCATTTTCTCCTTCTATCAGGCCCTCTTTTGAATCAGGATAAGTCACAAAATATCCATATCCATAATCATTTTGATCCATATCTTAATTAATTTTTAAAACAATTTATAAGCTTTTTCTTAAATATAGGATCTACCAAAAAAAGGATAAATTTAAGAAAAAAATTTATTTTAAAAAAATATAACAAAATCTATTGCTTATGTTCTTTTTCATCAGGCGTTTGTTGCCTTTTCCACGAATCTCTACTTATTATATAAATAACACAAATAGCATATAGAATGATAAAAATGACAGCAAAATTTAATATCAGGCCTAAGCGTTTCTTGCATGTATGAAGAGCATAGCAACTAAAAAAAAATAGTATACAGGCAGTTAAAAATTTGAATTCCCAACAGAGAAAGAATTTTCGTTTCAATACACAATTTTGGTGGAAAAATCAATTTTCACATCGATTTTTTAAATTTTCATAGAATGAACATTGACGCAATTTTTTATAACTTTATGAGACAAATAAAATGACACCAAAATTATTCAATTTGAACATTTTTTGGGTTATTGAAACAAAAACATGAATCAGGGTTTTCGTTTCAATAACCCAAAACAATGCTCAAATTAGATAATTTTGGTGTCATTTTGCTCGTCTCATTTAGCTATAAAAATTGCTACAATGTTCATTTTATGAAAATTTAAAAAATCTATGTGAGAATTGATTTTTCCGCCAAAATTGTATATTGAAACAAAAATTCCTGCTCTGGCGGGAATTCAAATTTTTAATTGCCCGTGCACTACCTCGCCCCCCCCTCCATCATGTATAAAAAACCGGATATGACCAAAACCTCTCTTACAATGGGTCATCGGTAGAAAAACATATATATCTTGTGTGTCCCATTAGTACATTGGCTACAGAAGCATGGAATATTATAGAACCGAAAGTTCTATGACTTGGCATAACCATTTGCCGAATCCATAAAGATGTCTTGGGATAAGCAAAATTTACGAAGCCAACAATGAACTAAAAATTTTATAGGGCATTTCCAGCCAAGACAAGAAAAGAATTTATCTATGGTGAAGTGGTAAGTGTCTCACTTTGCATTCAATTGATTGAGGGTTCGATCCCGTCAGAGCAAAGATTTTATTTATCCGAAACAAATAGGCTGTAAAAGAAACCCCTCATAAATTTTTTGAACACTATCCACTGAGCCATAGACGAGGGTTCGATCCCGCTAGGGATTCGAAAGTATGATTTAGTAGATAGTGTGTCAAGAAAAAAGCAACTTTAACAACTTTTTTGAATGGTTAGAAAAATTTCGGGATTGAACCCTCGACCGTTTAGGCACAAAGTGGAACGTTTAACACTTCACCATGGGTGATAACTTTTTTCTCTTGGCGAAAATGCCCTGTAATTTATACCTGCACCCCATAAGAAAACATGATTACAATCCCAATCCAGCTGTGAAACGAGTAATTTTGAACATTTCCTGTCATTTTTTTGTCTTTCACAATGTTCCTTACGCCAAAAACTGCACATATAATTGCAGCACAATGAAGAAGAACGTGTACGGTTTTTGAAGTCACTTTGTATTCATGTCTTAATACTCGATACACTATTAGGGCTAAAATTTAAAAAAATATAAGTGCTCTGCCGAAAAAAGTGCAGGGACTATAAGCATAAATAAAGAATCATGAAAAAACTTTTGGTTTTCAAATTGTGGCGCCCAAAAAATCCGACCAAACTTTAAAATGCCATATCTCCGTCATTTTAAATCTGTTCGGGCTAAGCGATAACTCATTGAGTTCCTGAGATTACGGCGAACAACTTTGTAGAACATCAATTTTGATGAAAAAATTTCTATGATGGAGAAAATCCTTACTACAAAGTGGTTCGCCGTGTTTCGGACAAGCTTAAGTATGTTCGTGAATGTTTTCTGCTTCGCTTCTTTTTAATATGTTTTTAAAATGTATCACCCTATCTCCGTTTCTAATCTTATGTCTGGTATGTGCTATTGTAATAAGAAAATGGATTTTAGTCAATTTTACGAATAAAGTTTTTACCTAACGATCGTTATACAACACCCAGTGTGTTATTGTCCGAGCATACATCCAGTAGGTTTCAAACCAAAGTATTTTTCCGGGCATGCCACCCGTAGTTTCAATTACGCCGTGATCTCAGGAAGTTAATGAGCTATCGCTTAGCCCAAAGGGGTTTAAAATGGCGGAGATATGGCATTTTAAAGTTTGATCGGATTTTATATTCCGCTACTTACCTTCTCCTTGAAAAAAGATAAACGCCGTCATCATTAAAAACCCATGCATATTTATGAAACCATGATGATGACAACCATCCACCGTATCAGTACATAATTCTGGATGGTCAGCACTGTCAAACCTTGAAAATCCGCCCAGCACAGAGCCAAAATAAAATGCTAGAATTGAATTAAAACATTTCACGCAGCCCCTTCAGGTTGTGACATTTTGCCTCCCCCTCCCCATCCTCCTTCTCCCTATAAGTGAGGATGGGTTTTACTCCCTTGGTGTAAACAAATCAAATTTCTAAAAAGTTCTTTAAATCGGCTGATGGAATATACAAGATTTATTTTTGAGGTAAAATCAAATAGACTCAGGTTGGATTCGAACCCGAGATCATTATCTCGAATCAGGGAACACTCCACTGAGCCAAGTTCACGTTAAAATCGGATTTTGAATTTTACTTATAATTTAACACAACTTTTTTTATTTTTATCAATAACAACTGGAGTAATTTCCCCTGGTTCCCGCCATTTAAGGTTGACTAAACTCGGCAAAAAAATTTTTTATTTTCTTCCGGAGATTACCCATTTAGGGATAATTTTATGCGAAAAATCGATTGCGCGCACCCCTGCAACCTGAAAACTGCAGAGAAATTATGAAAATTCGCCAAAAACGACCACGCAGGAATGCATGAGGGGGTATTTGTTCATTTCTTGAGAAAATCGAATTGCATCTCCATGCATCCCTGTGTGGTCGTTTTTGGTGAATTTTCATAATTTTTCTGCGCTTTTCAGGTTGCGGGAGTGCGTGCAATCGATTTTTCGCATAAAATTACCCCTAAATGGATAATCTCCGGAAGCAAATAAAAAGTTTTTTGCCGAGTTTAGTCAACGTTAAGTGGCGGGAACCAGGTGAATTTGCTCCTAACAACACAATCGATTCCTCTTCCTAGGGCTCATTTTTCCTGCAGACGACTCCCCCTCCCCCCGAAATTCGGAAGGGGTTGTACACGTATGCACTAAATGGAGATTTACTCTCCGGGGACGAGCTCAAGGGGCAACTAAATCGAGATTCAACTGTATATAAATAATCTAATCAACTATAGAAAAATCAAACGTTAAATATTTTTTACCGTTTAATGCAACCATAGTAATCCCTATTCCATGAGTAAACATGACCAATATATCAAAAGTTTTATAAACTTTTTTGGGAATTTTTTTTTGATATTCAACATTCCTTAAATTAGAAAGTATTTCAGAAGTTGGTCTAATATCCCATGCATCCATCCTAAATTTTTACATTTAAAAAAGCTGATTCATTTAAGAAAACCCATATTTTTAACACATTGTAAAGTAAGAAATCACATAATTCCACATAGATAGCTAGGGGAATCACATAATTCGGGTGTGTCCTTTTTCTTCGCACATGTATAGAAAAATATTTCTTGAAAGCATATATGCTAGCTGCGAATTAAAGCTAAACGACAACAGAAAAATGATAAGGAATTTTTACTATTTGCTCAGAGAATTGTAATAATTATTTCGTTTAATTTTTAAAAATTTTGTTTAAAAGTTTTTTAAGTATAGATTAATTACGCTAGACTTAGGTTTAATCTTAGGATAGGCTTACACTAAGGCTAGGCTTAGGCTTAAGCTTCGGCTAGACTAAGCTAAGGCTTAAGCTTAGGCTAGGCTTATCTAGACTTAAAGGACCAGTCCAGTAATTTACAACCATATGAAAAAAATGATATATTCGGAAAGATCATAAAAAATAGAGCATTTTTTGTTTTTACAGCAAGTTCTGAATCGTTATAGTTTTCGAGATAATTGCGTTTAAAATTTTGAATTTTTTACAAGCTCTTCGTTGTAATACACAAACTTGTTTGAATTGTGTATTACAACGAAGAGCTTGTAACAAATTCAA
>JAQGBS010001042.1:0-17506 GCA_034698545.1 Acrobeloides obliquus | reverse complement strand
CAATAACGGATTTGATTATTTCACCGGGCAAATCCATCTAAATTTATTTTGAAATTACACTATAAAAAAGTAGTGTAAATGAGCTTATTCATAGTTGAGAGGCTAGTTTGTTAATTTTTGAATTCAACGGCCAGGTTCAAATCCCAGCATTTCAAAAGTTTTATATTTTTAAGATTTTTTGAACTAAAAAGTATGAAATTATAGGAAAGTTCATTTTAAGGCAATTAAAAGGGCTTAGGCTTAGGTCTAGGCTTAGGTCTAGGCTTAGGCTTAAGCTTAGAATTAGGCTAAGGATTAGGATAAGGTTTAGGCTTAAGCTTAGTCTTAAGCTTAAGTTTAAACTTAGTCTTAGGCTTAAGCTTAGGCTTAGTCTTAGACCTAGGGGTAAGCTTAGGCTTACAAGTTAGTTTTTAGATTTAGAGGTTTATGCATATATGAAGATCTCAAAAGATCGCATTTTGTCAACAATGTCAAATTTTTAGAAAGAAGTCAGAAAGTATTTTCAGTTTAAAAAATTATAATTTTTTCAAAAAATATCAATTTTGCACAAAATTTCATAATTTATATTGGTCATTTTTTAGTGTATTAAAGAAGGGAAAAGTGGACGTCGTTGCCATTTAAAAATATGCCCAGACGATTAGACCTCTCCTTTCACCCATTCATTCCCGATTGATGGTCGTCGGAAAAAAGTCGCCTCAATGTGTATGTATTTTTAGAAGAAGCAAAAATTGCGAAATCGTCCTTTTAGACTCAGCTGATTAAAATCAATTATTTTGTGACAGTTTTAAAGATTAGATTTCTTTGCACATTTTTAGAAGCCTCCATCCAGTGTAGTATACCAAAATAATTTCAAAATTGAAAAAATCCTTCGGAATAACATTGTTCATAAACAAAAGCCCACCGAGAAAAATTCTTTTTATCATTCTTAAAAATATGAAAAAATAATTTCTGAAAAAATCGAAGCAACTTTTTTTTAAATACAATAAAAATTTTTAACCGGGGATCGAACTCGGCATCCCTAGCAAAAATCATATCCGAAGCGAAAATCATACCATTAGACCATCAAGGCTAATTAATTTTGAGAAATTTAAATTTACTAGGATTTTATGCAATTATTTTAATTTGAAATGTTTTTAAAAAATATTAATTTAAAACCCACTTTCATATAAAAATCTTCGTATTTCATCAATCACAAACAATGAATATTAAACCATCACGAACCAAGCTATAAAAAAATTGATTTTTAGACGCTCTTTTTAACTGCTCTTTTGTTATGACTAATCTGTATGATTATAAAAGATTTATGAGTCAATACGCTATGGCACTTCTATAGTTTTGCGCTCACATTTAAAATTGAAAAAGTCTTTAAAAATGGCTATTTTTGCGAAAAAATCGATTTTTTGTGTGCAAAAATGCCTTTTTTAGTAAGCAAGTCGACTAGCATAGCAGAGATATTGCAATACAGTATAGTATCGCAGTACCTCTCCGACTCCACGGTTTCCCTCGCCGGAATGCCCTTGTAGTAGAGTTCGTCTTATGAACATGAACCCTAGGTTCTGGCACGACCCTCATCAGATCGGTAACCAACGGGCACGACCACGAACACATATCCAAAAAAATCATTTAAAATTTCACTAACCTCAAAAGGAGAGCTTCGTGCCAAATATATTGTGAAAACACTACAAAATTTCCATCGCCTCACACACATAAACACGTAAAAAGAACAGAAACAACTCTGGTTGTTTATTTGAAGTGATGTGAGAAAGGGAAATATGTATAGGAACACAAGAGACCGCGAATAGTTTGTTTTCTTATGGCATTTTGTTTGTAGTCTAAAAATCTTCCTAATTATACAAGGTGGTTTTCACGAGAAGAAGGGAGATGAAGAAAAACATAAACACGCGTGATTTTGAGATTGCCTGTCACGGGGAGAAAATTTTAATAGGGACCAAAGATTGCAAAGTAGTGCTATTTATGTTTTTAGTAGTGTGCATATATGGAATTTTGCATTTAACTAATGTGATGTGGAGAAAAGAAAATAAATTTTTAAAGGACCAGTCCACTCAGAAAAATACCATGAAAAAGATATATATTCGGAAAGTTCATGAAAAATGGATAATTTTTTGTTTTTACGGTAACCTCTGAATCGTTATCGTTGTCGAGATAATCGCGTTTGAAGTTGAGGATTTTAGAAATCTGTGTATTACAACGAAAACAGTGAAAAATCGTCCCTGAATCAATAAAGGTGTGTATTTACGCTAAAATTCAAAATTTTTTGGCAGTTTTCGTAAGTCGATAAAAAACGAAAATTTTTTTAATTTTCGCGTCAATGCACAACTTTTATTGATTCAGGGACGAATTTTCACAACGTTCATATTTTTAGAAAACGAAAATTGCGTTTTCGTTTTTTGGCTAACTTTTTACGGTTGACAAGTCGCGACCACAGTTGCACAACCCCGGTAAAATTTGACCGGGGGGGGGGGGTAGGTAATGGGATAGAGAGGGGGGGGGGTAGGTCATGAGGTGGAGTGGGGGTAGGTCATGAGGCAGAAGGGGGTAGGTCATCGATCCCCGGTGCCGGGGACCGATTTTTTTTAGAAGTAGACCTAAAAAAAACGTCGCCAGGGGGGTTGGTCATGTGGAGGGGGTTGGTCATAAAAACAAAAATTTTGGATCGGGGTCTGTGCAACTGTGGTCGCGACTCGTAATCTTTTGCAGAATGTAGCGAGACTCCTCCCCCCCCCATTCACGTGAAAAAAATCGTTTTAAAAAATTCGCTATAAATACCGAATTTATTGCGTGCATCAAAAAACCTTGAAAACGCCTCCCAGGCCATGAAATTAAGATTTTCGTATTTTTCAGTTAGTTTCGGTAAGAATTCTTACTTGAAAATTATATATATGGATATTTCATAGTCTGGGAAGCGTTGTTAAGGTTTTTCGATGCGCGCAATCGATTTCTCGCATAAAAATACCCCTAGTGAGTCATTTTATGAGAAAAAAATTTTCACCAAAAAATGACCAAATGGCGGTTTTTTGAACATCCTGTAAAAATACAAAAACACAAATGGAGCCCCAACAGTAGAAAAATTTACGATCTATATATTTCTGGGAGGAGCTCAACTATTTTCCTGGGAGCTATTGTTAGCCACAAAATTAATATATTTTAAAGGAAAATCAAGGACACTTTTTAAGCACGCAAATTAAAAAATTCAACAAAAAATAGATATTCTAGCCGTCATAAACAGCTTGAAATTTGAGAAAACATAAAACGAAGAAAGATTTTCTTTATTGTCTCGTTCAATGAAATACAACATCGGAATTGGATGCAATTTATGCTGAGAGAGTATATGACCTTGAAGAGACTCTAGCTAAGCATAGAGCCAGACACCTAGAGTAATTTAGCGATTCATAGAAGGGTTGGACTGGTCTCAAACTCTATCTTGAATTCGGATCACTTCACATCAATACTCGTTTCATGGATTTTCAAATTTTTTATGGGAATTTTATATAGCACATCCAATTCCGTTTTGGTAATAAAAACAACACAATATAAATTTAGTCCTAAGACAATTTTCTGATAATTTCCAGCTTAAAAATGGCAATTTTCAACAACAAAAAATCGATTTTTTTGGTAAAAGATAGTCATTTTTTGAGGATTTTTTCAATTTTAAAGGTGAGCGCAAAACATTGCCAACGTGTTTCCCGCATAAAATTACCCCTAATAGGATCATTTTGAAAAAATTCGAAAAATAAAATTTTTCGATTTTAGACCACGTTCAATGGGGGGAATATAAGAGCTGAAGCAGTTCCAAAAATTTTTTCAAAAAATCCACGGTTTTTTAAAACCGGAGATTTCCCCCCTCTCCAGGTTTCTCGGCAGTTTGAAAAATCCGATCCCTACTCTAGGGGGGGGGGGAGTAAGCCAAAATTTGACGGTTGCCAACATGAGGGAGGGACCCAAAATCCGATTTTTTGCAAACGTAATTTATGGACGGCTCTAACGAGGCATTTTTCTACCAACAACATTTAAGGGTAACCAAAACGTAGAGCACGATTGCATAGCATAAAAATACATTAACGAAAAAATATTTTAATAAAATCAAGAATAACAATAAACGAGCCCTATCATAAAACAGTAACAAAAAGTATTATATTGTCTCATCGATGATCCATTTATGGTGATGCGTCTTCGAATTGGCTCTCAAAATCCTTCTTTTCGCTCTCACACCAAGTTTTTCTTTCTCTGCCTCGAAGTTGAGCATCTCAGCCATCACTTTCATCTCATGCTCTCTTTCTTGGCCGTCTTCACGGTAGTGTTTAATCAGATCGTAATATTCATAGCTCGTATCTTTGGTATATTGTATAAATTTCTTCTTGTGAAACGGTAAGACTTGGCCCCAGACGGATTTCTCGTCAATTCCTTTGATGTTGTACAGCTCCCAACGGCGAGTCCATGGTGGAGGTTTCATTGCGACCTGAAAAATGGGTTAAATTTTAATATTTTATACTCTTTAGATTAAATTATTGCGCCTTTAGGTTTAAAAATTGGTTTTTGTTTCAATTTTTGAACGTATTTTGAGTTTTAAAAAGTCGATTTTTGAATAAAAATACGTTATAAAATTGATTTTCAAGCTTAAAATTAAATTAAAAATCGAAATTTAAGCTTAAAATTCAGTCACAAATTTAATCTAAAAGCAAAATTCAAATTATGATCGTAAAATTCAAACAAAAATTGATTTTCGGTCTCAAAATTTCATCAAAAATCGATTTCCGGTCTCAGAATTCGATCAAAAGTCAATTTTTGACCCATCTTTGAGTGTTGTTACTTTTAAACTATCATACTTTAATCGGATTAATATGAACAGGTTTCCCAAGAGGCGATTGAAGCGCCTCCATATTCATATCAAAAGTGCTATACTGTTGCTGAGCATCAACCAAATAAGACAAGTCATTATCCAATCTTCGCTCCAATCTTATAACTTCGATCTTTTGAATATCCGGTGAGTACAGATCATACATGATTTCTACGCCTATAAAAATAATATCATGGAATCGCTGAAAATCATCAAGGTCATACCTAGTCCATTGATAACGTTCCTTAAAGTGAATGTGTGATGAAGCATTTGTTTTTCTCGGCGAATACATATTCCAAGAAATCGCCGCTTTTTGCTATCAAGATATTTATCGGCTAGTGTTACCGCGACGATTGAACCTGGAAAATGGAAAAATAATTTTTGAGAATATTAATGAATGTAAAAAAGGTGAGAAAGTGCACGTCTACTTAATGAAATATGCAAATTTTAAACAAAAGACAAGAATATTCGGCAAAAACAAAAAAGTCTTAAGAAAAATGCATTTTTGTACAATTTTTCAGTGATACGATAAAGTGATTGATTCAATAAAAAGTCCCGGTAACCAAAAAAATTTTCGACTATATTTATTCTTGCGATTCTAACACTCAAGACAAACAATCCAATATAACTTAAAATTTTTAAGATAAAACATACAAATTTCAAAACCAACCGATCACATAATTAATGCATTCTACTAATTTAACAAATTCAGATAAAAGCATTTTAGATGGGTTACTCGGGTCAAATTTTCCTACCGGACCCATCGACGAGACGAATTTGATACGAAATGAGAACACAAAATGACTCTTGCAAATGCTTCGATTTTAGTCAACAAACAAGAACTGGGCACTAAGCAGCACGCAGCACTCTTAGAGGCATAGGAGACTGAATTTTGTTTATCCTTCGAAAATTCGGGTAGGATAAAAATTTTATATGTAAAGTCATCTATGCAAATATTTTTCGAGCAATGATCTTTGATAAGAGCAAGAAAAAATAACGTCATAAAAACAAGTTTCAAGCAAGGCAAAAAATTATTGATTATAAATGAGTTAAAATGTTCGAGTTCTCTGATACCTGCTTTCCTTTCGAGGAAAAGGAATTATCTCAAACTCTTAAATTGATAATGAACATAAAAAAGAACAATTTCCATATCGAACTTGTGTCGCTAAAAAGACCAAATAAACGGACACCTGATAAAATCGAACGGACATCTGATAAAATTCAACTTCAATACCAAAATGAACACAAAGATTATATTTATGACGTACAGAGTTTCAATCTATACAAGTCAAAAAAACTGAAAAGTGTGTTTTCTATACTATCTAAAAATTTTATTTGAGTGTTGGGCGCACTTCTTAAATTTTCAACAAACATTAGAATGCGCGTCAGTCAAACACAACTTTCAAGACGGTTTTTTATTCCGGACCACTTCACTCAAGAAAAGTTATTTTAATCAAGTTAATGCTAGAGCACGAAAAGAACTTAAAACTTATAAAAACTTTATCAAATAGAAAATAAGAATTCACGCTAAGTTGAAGAAACTTTGTCATCATGAAAGCCAAGAGCATAGGTCGACTTTTTCGTATTGACAAAGAAAACGGAGATAGGGAAACGAAAGAGAGCAACGAATTCTTGTGAACCTAGCGGGATTATGTTTTCTCTGTGCACTTTTGAGAGACTTGAAAAATTGAACCCAGTTTTTTCATCTTGTTTCTTCTTTCTAACAGCTTGAGAATAGAAAAAATCCTTTCCTTATTAAAAATCGGGAAAATTCTTTGAGAGCAGGAACTTTCGTTTAATTAAACTGTAGAAGATTAAAAGGCGATTTGTATGCAAGAGACTTCGTTAAGATGCAAAAAAAAGAAAACTTCATGAAAGTCATACAAGATTATATGCTTTATTAAAACAAGATCTAAAAAGAGAAAAGAAGATTTTTAATATACAGCCGCAATCATGGGACAATGACAAAAGACTGATATATTACCTTCATTAGCTTAGAACTGAGAAAAGAATTGAGTACTAGTGATCATCTCTAATAGAAAAGTCGGCATTTTAGTATTTGTAGTTTTTTGTTGTAACTTTTTATCGTTAACTTGGATTTGAAAATGATGTCCTACAAAGTTGTTAGTCAGTATTCAATGCATAGTTTTAAAAAAAATCCTATTGAAATTCGTTTTCCGGAAGGAGATATACATCAGTAATCCTTAGCTATGTTTTTAGTAATTGATAGAAAGGATAGCGTTTACTCATGTATATTTCCTTCTAAAAAGCGAATTTCGATAGGATTTTTTTCAAGATTATGTAACTAATGCTGATGAACAACTTTGCAGTATACGTTTTCAAATTCGAGTTAACCATAAAAAGTTACAACAAAAAACTTCATACTAAAATGCCGGTTTTTCGATTAGAGATCACTGTTGAGTACCAGATGCTACTTGGACTACAAATTTTTCAAGAATGGTAATGCCACTAGAACTAGTATCTACGAAGATCGCAGTATACAAGAGGATCTTCGAGTCAGTTTGGTTTACCGAGGAGGAAGAGAAAAAGGAGAGAGAAGAATCAATGAGCATACAATGTCCGAATCAATCTCAAGTGGACATGTCTCAATCCATGGTGTAAAGAACTCAATCCCCAGATCACCCTCAAATGGACAATGGTGCTAAGAACTTAGGAAGTCGTACGAACGGAAAGAGCACAATAAACCACGGAAGTTCAAAATCCTGAAAATAAGCTACACCTCAAAATGATTGTGAGCAGAATCTCACAACACCTCTCCTCTCAAAGAAGGAGAAGTGTTGTAGTGACTAGAACAAGTGAATGCAGCCAATGCTCTAGTTCCATCACTAAAACACTTGGATTAATACTTCATTTTTCAGGTACGATTTTAATCACAGATTGAGCGTCGGCTGCAGATAAGATCCACCACGATGGACTCTGGAAAATGCGAAGACAGAATCATAATAGATGAGTTGACGCATTCGCGGAGATGTCGTTCTGAAGGCCATGAGACGTAGTCTTCTTCTTCGGTCGTGTTCAGCTCATCCCATAGCCAACGGATGGAAGGGGAATTTTCAAGACACCGCTCTGGAGGAATGACCATCACTTCCTAGCTCATTTTGGTGTAGTTTAGGAGTTTTAAAATTAAAAAGAAAGAAAAAAGTATGGACTCAAAATCGAAGCTCCAAAATACGTAATCGAAGCTCCAAACCACGTAATCCAGCTTATTTATGCAAAATTTTGATGAATTATTTTCCTATCTATCCATCTTGGACGAGAACTTTGAGACCTAGTCTAAAATTATTGAAAAACTGGCTTTTAGCTTTTTAAGTCGATTAAAAAACGTTAAGTAAATGTGCTTTCGTCTTTTAGTCTGGGGACTTTGTTTGGTGGAGTCCAAAATCTTTAAAACGCTTTTTTAAGAAAACAGAGCTTTATGTCACAAAACGTGTCACAAAATGTATTAAGGGTTATTACTTTTTCGTGCAATTTTCTCGTTTTACTATCGATCTTCATCAAAAGTAATCTTTAAGAACATTACTTTAAATAACTCGAAGATGAAGAACAATACCTATAAACAATTATGCTACTATTTAAAGCTATCCTAAAGGTGTTTTGCCAGCTATATATTCGAAAATTCTCGATAATCTCTAATCCTACAAAATCAAACAACATAGAAAAACCTAAAAAAGCAATCTTTAATTTCCGACTATGATAATTGATAACCTTTGATAGTTTGGTTCATTCTTCGTATCACACGTAAAAAATAATTTTCAGTACTCTAAGATTAATGTATTTTCAATAGATATTCCTTTTTAATAATAAAAGCATAGACACAAACACATTCATCACAAAAAATTGGCAGATATTCATAAAAGGTCTCTATTTTTTATTTGCAAGAAACGAACCGATAGGATAGGTTATCAAAGGGCAGAGAGTCTCTTCGACAAACA
The DNA here is from genome assembly GCA_034698545.1 of Acrobeloides obliquus. NCBI lineage: Eukaryota > Metazoa > Nematoda > Chromadorea > Rhabditida > Cephalobidae > Acrobeloides > Acrobeloides obliquus. Next base: position 8,698 of record JAQGBS010001042.1, on the reverse strand, counting down.
AAATCGTTCGGTGTTCTAGCGCTTCCAAGAAAGTACACTTTTTAGATGAAAGGCGAATGATTAGGAATTGATATGTCAGTCAATAAAGATTTAAGACTCTACCAAACAAAGTGGCCAGACCAAAAGACAACAACACAACAAATCTTCAAAACGCTCTTTTAATCGGCTTTAGAACAAGCAAGTCAGTTTAAAAATTTTAAACAAGAACTCAAAGATCTCGTCCCAAAATGGCAAATAATTTTGGCAATAGAAAGTTTTGAAAGTCACACGAAGCTAATCGAAATGCCAACTCAAAATAACATGTGGTTTTCAATGAGAGACCTATGCCTATATGAAATGAAAATAAGATGAGAGAACAAAGGAGTGGAGCAAAGCCACAAAGGAATGATGCATATTTATGACTCGTATTTGCAGTAAACACAGGGAAAACATGACAAGATTAAGAAATTTTTTACATCAATATTGAGAAGAAAAGACGTCTGACAGGAAGCCCCGCAAAAAGAGCAATTTTGCGATTTTTTTAAATTTTTTAATTTTCATCAAAAAATTCTTTAGGAATTTTCTATAAGAGAAATCGATTGCATAATTGTCGTTCCTTGAAAACGCTTTCCTGACCATATAATAGCATATTTTCGCTTCGATACATAAAATCAGTGGTGTAACTAGGGAAGGGGAAACCCGGGTTGGTTAATAGCCAGCCAAAAAACGGCCACAAATTGCATAAGAGTCCCCCTATGATTTTTAGTGGTTCTCATCCATTTATAGAAGTCTGGTTACGCCACTAATGTAAATTGAAAAAATCACCCAAAAATTGCAATTTTTGGGGGCTTCTTGTAAATCACTCTAATTGACATGAGCAATAAAATCAGATAACCTCAACCGTTAAGAAACAAAACTTAATAAATTTCAAAATAGATCTCGATTATAAGTAAAAAAATTGCATATTCATGTGTGAAAAAACGACTTTATTTATACAACTCAAGACCCAAAAATTCAAAGACATGAGAATTCTATAGGCGTGCAAATTGAAATCGTGTGCAAATAAAGAGAAGTTATCGAAAAATTATTCACTTACCGACATAAAACTCGGGAATGTCAAGAACGATTCGTCTTTCCATCATATCGGCTCGTACCAGCTCTTCGTAGAGCGGATTTCTGCGGTTCCATACCGTGGATTGCAAAAAGTCCGGATAGGCCAGACTACAAAAAAATTCATTAGATGACAACTTGGGTATATCAAAGATGAATTTTCCATCTTGGATATAAACTAGTAAAGCATAAAACTTACGAAAACTCTTCCAATGGTGTTATTCTTTTCCATAATTCCTTTGGTTTCAACTTTGATTCAACAATCTGTGAGTTTTCCTTATCTGTAACTTGAGGCACAATTCTAAAAATTACAACCATTATAAATTTTTTACATTACGATTAAAGGCACCCATACAATGGTGGCGAAAAGTGTGACGAAAAGTCGAAGAACTGATTTTGTAATTGTTATATTTTTTTGACAGCTTCGCAGAATTTTATGCATTTTACAAAATGGCGTGTTTTTTCATGCTCTATACCTTTTGTAAAATCGGCAAAGCTCGGCGATGCTGTCAAAAAAAGTTATAGCCATTAGAAAAAAGTTCTTTGACTTTTAGTCACACTTTTTCCACATTGTGAATAAGCCTTAAGTTGCCCGAATTACAGAATTAGCAAAAAAAACCATACTTTTGCGTTTTTTGGTAAAAATTTTTCAAAAATCACATATAAGGGGTATTTTCATGAATTTTTGAAAATTTTTCGCCAAAAAACATAAAAATACGGTTTCTTGGCTCACCCTGTAAAACACTGCGTTTTGTGGTAAAACGTAATAAAACCCATAAAACGTTCTTTAGACAATGAACCTCCCTATTTAAGTCAATCAAACCAGGTGACTTGTTTAGTTTTAATACAACTACTTTATTCCAGAGTTCATTTGTCTAGAGGTGGAGTTTTATTACAAAAAAAGCGACGGACTTTATTCGGCGTTAAAAAGGGGATCAAAAATTATCATCTTTTTCGGTGGGTCACAAGCACGCAAATGTGAGTGTAAACACGTGAATTTTTCACGCTCTCAAATATTAACGACAAGGCGGCACTGGGCGAAACGAAATTGTTGATGGTCGATGAGAGGAAATGTTGAATGAAAAAAGTGCTAGTGGATACATCAGTGAGGGCAAGACATGCCGGCCTTAAAAATTGCATCAGCTGACGAAAGTTCACTCATTTTTAGTATCATGAGTTGAGTATAGGATGAATTTAAGTAGAAAATTCATGAGGCAAGCTTAATAATAAGATTAAAAACTTTGAATCGAAGCAATTTTGTCAAAAATTACTTCGATCCAAAAAATAAACCAGGAAGAATGCAAAAATGAAAACCAGTTATGTGCAACCGGTTCCTAGAAAAATAGGCATATCTTTATCAATTTTACGAAAACATAACTTTTTATTTTGATGTTGAACGTTTATGTAACAAAAACCAAAAAAATTTGTTCAAAACTTTAAAGCATAACGTTTTATCGCCAAGGAACTGGCAGCTCCTTCAACGGTTACGGTTCATGATGCGCTCCGCTGATACGGTTCATTGGCCATAAAATTTTTTTAAAGTTTTGAACAAAAAGTTGCGGATTTTGTGGTATAAACGATGAGCATCAAAATAATAAAAATTTATGTTTTTGGTATATAATTATAAAGATATATCTATTTTTCTAGAAATCGATTGCACATCACTTATGGAAACGCCTATCTCTCTAAACTTCGCAGCTCAAAATTTCTAGCAAAATGAATATTAAAGCTCAAAAAATATAACACAAACAAATGAATTTACCATTTTCATACATTCCCCTCATAAGGACAATCAAATGATGAATGCTTCAGAAAAAATACTCTCAAGAGAGAGAAAGAAAAGCAAATTTTTTAGGTCTTCTACATAGAATTATGCCTCCTGCTAGCCTAAACATGGCTATTTATTGCCTTCAATCCAAGGCCTCTATGATGTCACGAGTTCGTAGTGTATAAGAACATGCCGGCGGTCTAATTCCCTTCAATAATTGCTTCACTCGCAAGGAAAGAGGGATTCACTTTCACCTCGTACAAACGATGATGAAGAACTGGTTCCGATAGACGAACACAAATTTTTAGATAAAGAAAAAAAATATGAAATAATAGAGCATCTAAAGAGCAAACTCATGTGAGAAATAGACAAACGACAATTTCGGACGGAAAGAACGATAGAATAGAAAAAATGCTATTATATATGATGGATGAAAAGAAAAATGTTTACAGCGTAAAAAAACTAAATATTTCATGGCTTGGATTCCCAAGCAACATATCCCAGAAGACTTTAAAACATTGCAGTGCATTAGGTCACTCTGAGTGCCCACGAAATTTTTTTTAACATTGTATTTTCAAATAGAAAAAAGATGATATAGTTTGGTACAGGGGATCTATTGTTGTACTTGATTAGTAACTAGTGATAAGCAACAAATTACAAAAATAAAGGGAAAAAACCGACAAGTTGGCACATGAAAAGTAACAAGTTCACTAAAAAATCGACGCTTGTTGCAAAAAAACTGACTAACCTCTTTTGCTTAGTTTTTTTTCGACAAGGATAAAACTGTCTGTTTTTTTAGTAAACTTGTCACTTTTCATGTGCCAAATTGTCGGTTTTTTCTCTTTATTTTTTAACTTGTCGCTTATCGCTTGTCAAGTACAACAATCGACCCCAGGGTGGCGCAGTCAAACTCGATCACTCAATTCTAAATGAAGCCATCGTTTATAATAAAAACTTTATGTAACAATATCAAAAACAAAGTTTAACATGTTTGCAAATAACAATTTTCAAAAAAAACATAGTGATCGGGTTTGACTGCGCCACCCTTTAAAAATGTTACCAATTTTTTCTATTTAAAGATAGATTCATGACAAATTCATTTTTTCCAAATTCTTTCCAAAAATACCCGTGGTACTTTGTATCCTTTTACGAAGCTGATGATTGGAATCATTTTTTCTTAGTGTACTATAAATAGCTGTTCCGCATTTTTCCGCTCTCGAAATTGCCGCATTCATTGCCTTCCTTCTCCTATGTATCAATCCGGTCCTACCATTTTGGCCGCCATTTCCTTTCCCCATTCCAAAGTACCCCTCTACATCTCCATATCACAATGCAAATGTTCGTAGCTCAAAACCCACTCCTGTTCTCTGTCCATCTTTCTCTCAGCTGTCGCGTGTAGCACAATCAGCTGAGCAAACTAGCGCCGGTGTGTATTGTGCCGCAAACTCCGCCTTATCGCCCGTATGAGCTTTTGAAGGCCGCTGTTATTTGTTATTTTTCGCGATTGTGTTTATGCGAAGATTTCGCCTATAATACACGCTCGAAAAGACCGACTTCGGCTGAGCACACATTCGGGTGTTGATGCAGACCTCTAGTGTAGACTATGCAAGAGCTCGAATTGCTGCAACACGGCTGTACGCAACGCCCAATAACCAATGCACATATATTATTTGTGGAAAACGGAAAGAATGAATTGGTGGTACTCGCCTCCCGAAAAGCGTCTAGCACATGAAAGAATGAAACATTTAGGAATCACAGACGAGACGAAACGGCAGATCTTTTTGCGATTGAATGATGAAAAATACAATTTTCATGCAATAAATCAAGAGATTTGAAAAATAAATAAAGCAAGTAAGACAAAAATATACATGTAAACAAAGTAACAACGCTAAGAGATTTTATATTAAAAAATTGCAACTTGTATTCTTTAAAGCAGAAATGTGTGTTTCTGAATTTGCCATTTTCGAAGCAAAAAAACATTTTCCTGATTCAGGGAAGGTCTATGTATTAAAGCGAAAAATAGTATTTGTGCGACTTTTCGCTTCAATAAACAGGTCTTCCTGAATAAGGAAAGCATTTTTCATCTCGAAAATGTCAAATTCGCATTCTCCGCATGTTTTTGAAAATTTCAAATTCGAATTTCCCCGCATGTTTTCTATTTGAGCGCCGAAGGCGCGTCGGTCTAAAAACTACTCCGTGATTTTAGGCAAGAAAATTCAAATCGTTAAATTTGGACTAATCCACTTTTCAACTTTTATAAATACGTCACCAAAAATAAAGTCGTAGATCAAAAACCTATTCCTTCAATTCTAAAATTTCGTTGAAAAAACACCCGAAACCATTACTTATTTGTCGGCACAAAGATAAGCTGTTTTTTAACCTTTCATGTTGACATTTCTCATCGACCAACAAGAAAATTACACTTTAAATCGAATAAAGCTATAAATTTTTACGAGTAAAACATTTTATAGGAATCATAACAAAAACGTGTAAATATGGCTTGCTTCGATGAAAAAATCGGGAACACACGATGCAAATGGATAGATAAAATACTCGTCTGATTTGGAAAGTTAAGAAATGCTGAAAATGGCATATTCGATTCTTGTGAGAAAAACTTGGATTGTAATTTGAAATGTCAAAATCTCTTTAGTCAAATTCTCAATCAAATTAGTCAAATTCTCAATCAAAATCTTTAAATAGTCTCGTATTGAAAAAAGGTAAATTTTGGCCATTTTTGTTGAAAAAATTATAAATTTTGGAACTTTATTAAAAATGGAACATTTTGGTTAAAATTATTAATTTATAGTTTTTGGTTTAAAAAAGAATAATTTTGAAAAAAAATATTTTGACATGTAAAATTATCATGTGTACGTGCATAACTAGAAAATCGGATAAAATGAATTCATTCTATTTTAAATGAAGCATCATTAGATGCCAAGATAAAGTTCATACACAACTAAATTTAGACCAACTTAATTAAAGAAACGAGACAGAGTGAGCAGCGTCGTAACTCGGATCCAAATTTGGGGAGGGAAGTTTTGATTGGGGAAGATCTTAAGAAATTTTCAAATTTCGCCAATTTTTCGGGAAAAAAACGTCATTTTTCTTAAGAAATTTTTTGTTCTAGTGGAGAAAATTCTCCCTGATTCCACCATAACTACGTCGCTAAGAGCAGTGGCGTAGCCAAGAGAGGAACTGTAAGGGCGATCACTCTCCTCGTTCTGGAAAAGTTCTATAAAAAGCATGCGGGTACCCTATTATGATATATCAGGTTGTTTCAAAAGTTCGCGGACTTCACTTCTCACTTTATAAATATTTTTTATAAAATATTTTTAAATTTAAAAAATTAATAAAAAATATTTACAGTGTGAGCCAAAAGAACCGTTGCGTTTTTTGGTGGAAATTTTTCAAAAATCATCTATAAGGGGTATTTTCATGCAAGAAATCGATTGCATGCATCGAAAAACTTTGAAAACGCTTCCCAGACCGTGAAATATCAGACAACATGCGCTTCGTTGAATCGCTGAGATCCCAACATTCGGTATTAATTCCGAAAATTGTATATTTCATAGTCTGGGATGCGTTTTAAAGGTTTTTCGATGCGCGCAATCGATATCTCTCATGAAAATACTCCTATAATTGATTTTTGGAAAATTTTCGCCAAAAAAACGCAAAAGTACAATTTTTTTACTCATCCTGTAGAAGTGAAAAATGAAAGTGAAGTCCACGAACTTTTTAGAACCTGATATCAAATTCGATAATAAAAACCTACTTATTTTCAGCTTCCTGTTTAGGTGTCGCATCAAATGAATAAGCTCGGCTGCATGAAGCAAGTCCAGGTGGCACTCGTACTAATCTTAACATTTATAAAAATTTCGCCTAAATTTGGAAACTTAGACATTTGAAGAAAAAGTAAGCAAAAAATATTTCAGGAAGATTTAATCCTGAAAGAGATGTATCAACAAAAATACAATATTCCATTTATTTTTGAAAGATTATCAAATGAGAAAAGGCATAATTTGACCCCAAAAAATCATTACAAGAACAATGATTTAATTTATACTTTCTGTTACAACGAGAAATTGATTATATTTGTATCGCGGAAATGCTCGCTAATCGTCTCGACAGTGTCGAGAAACGCGCTAATTAGTTTCTGTTGAGACGACTGAAATTCGCATAATTATCAGTGTTTGAATCTGTTTTACAACAGACTTTCTTCGTTGATAGAACAAAAAATGATGAAAATCGTTTTCAAAAAGTGCGTACTCAGTTCCGAACTAGTACCCAAAAGTAATTATGCGAATTTCAGCCATCTCGAAAAGCAATTTGCGAACATCAGTTCGAATTAGCGCGCGTTTCGACACTGTCGAGACGATTAGTGAGAATTTGCCGCGACCCTAAAAAAATGTCGTTTGATGTTTCAAAACGTTTTTTATTTTTTGAGCATTTCTCTGGAAATACAAAGCCAATCCCGATAGTTTTGGTGTCATTAGAAAACTGGATTTCGTAGCAATCGAATGACACCAAAATCATGCCATAACTCTTTCTGATTTAGAAGTTATTGCATAATTGGTAAAAATGTCAGCTTTTTTCGATATTTCGACAAATAATTATGCAATATCTCCGCAACCAGAAAGAGTTATGGCATGATTTTGGTGTCATTCGATTGCTACAAAATCCAGCTTTCTAATAACACCAAAACTATCAGGATTGACTTTGTATTTACGGAGAAATCTTCAAAAACATATAAAAAGTTTCGAACCATCAAACGACCGATTGGGCAAACTTCATAAAATTAAAAAACGATAATTTCTAAGAGCACAAAAAGCATGATATAATTTCTTTACGAAACAAAAAATTTTCACAACAATTTTTATTAATAATTTAATCAAAACCGTTCAAATAATACACGTAGAGAATATAAATTATTGCTTCGACGTAGGGAGGAGGTGAAAGGTACCAGCACCGCCAAAATTTTGGCACCGGTGCCGTTCACTTCGAGGACACATAAAAAAGCACCAGCGCTGGTAATAATGTTAAGAAAAGCGCCGTTGCCGGCCAAAATGTGCTGGTGCCTGCCTAAAATGGTCATACAAGTGCCGATGCAAGCCCAAAACGTGCTGGTACCGGCTCGAAATCGTCGGACAAGTGCCGGTCCTGAAATGGTCATATAAGTGCCGGCACTTATCCGACGATTTCAGGCAGGCATCGAAACTTATATGACCATTTCAGGCCGGCGACGGTGCTTTTTCTAACATTTTTTATCGGTGCTGGTGCTTTTTTATGACTCCTCGCGGAAAGGCACCGCCAAAATTCAGGCGGTGCCGGTGCCTTTCACTCCCTCCCTTCGGCGTATCAAAAATGGTTGAAAGTTTTAGAACGTTTAAAGTTTATAATTAAAAGAAAAATGAATAAAATTGGATACAACCCGAAAAAATAAAGTTATCAAGTTAAAATATACTCATACAAATTTAAACAAAAAGAAAATTTACAACATAAAAATAACAAGTTTGCACCATAAATATAATTTATTTGCACTATAAATAACCATTTCAATCTCAATTTTTCGTAACAAGTGAAATTTCAAGAAAAGGATATTTTCGAAAACAATTTTTGACAAATATTCAAAATTTTTGTTATTATTCTATTCTTCAAATTAAAAATTCAATTTTTCTACTCCACCGACAGCAAACCACATGTAAAGAGTGTGGTTTATGGTTTTTATAATTGTTGAATTCGCGGATTGAAATGGTCTTTTACAACAAATACATTTGTTACATATGAACAGTAGCATTATCATCACTGCTTTGTAACGTATATTCAGTTCCATCAGAAGTTTCA
>JAQGBS010001041.1:0-17507 GCA_034698545.1 Acrobeloides obliquus | reverse complement strand
TGACTAGTTCTACGCAATTTTTTGTTTTATTCTGATGCCTAATTTCTGATGAACGAACACTCAAACATTACTATAATTTTTAAAATTTAAATTTTTATGTTGGTGTGTCTGGAGTTAAATTTCGTCTCCGTAGAAAATGACGTAAAATTTCAGATTTTTGATCAAAATCCGGGTGCAAACTATCAACGTCGGGCCAAATTTATTTAAGATTTCTGGATTAAAATGAGTTTCACACTAATTTTTGCAGGGCAAAAAATTTATTTGCAGGGTGAGTAAAAAAGTGGGAGTTACTACACAATAGGGGGAACCACCCACGTAAAAAAATTTTTTAAATTTTTTCTAGAAATGACCCTTTTAGGTGTAAAACGGAAAATCCGAATATGACATTTTCGAAAAGAAAAAACGCTTCCCTGATTCAGGGAATGCATATTGTGTATTGAAGCGAAAAGTCGCAAAAAAGAGAATCAAGGGGGGTCAAAACTCGAATTTTCAAAAAGTTCTCCAAACTGGCTAAAATTTTGCGTGAGGGAGTTTTTAACCTATTTTTCCAAAATTTTTTCAAATTTGTCAAAAAACGGTTGGAAATTCAAAAAATGGATTCCAAATTCATGTTTTTCAACCCAAAAACGGGGGTATGATATGTTTTAAAATATTTTTGAACAATTTCTTTATTACGGCCACTTTCGGTTCGAATTTTCGAGATATCATCTCTTAAAATTTTCACTTGTGTCAACTTTTGGCACAAGTTTGGAGTGCCGTGTTAGAGTAAATAAAGAAAGATATTTTTGCTTTTCTTGAATGTTAATTAAGAGTCCTTTAGTGCATAATAGTCTGTCTATGTAATCAGATATTTTCCGATTAATTTGCATAGTCTTACATGTCTGTGGCGCCCAAATTTTGAAAAATTTTATTTTCAGATATTTTAATTTTTCATCCCTACTCCTTTTTGCAATCTAAAAGTTCATAAAAATTTAATAATATGGCTATGCTTCTTATATAGCAAAATTATTTTTTGATTAATTAAAACATTTTTTAGCATTTTTAATACGTATTCGCAAATATGACTATTACATATTCATTTCAAGTTGCATCAGCGAATTTTACTAATATCCATAGACTTTTGTTAAGATGGAAAGGGTCTATATGGAAATCTATATGGCCTGAAGTTTTATGTTGGATAGTTTCATATGCAATTTTAAGTATTACATATCGATATTTTTTGACAGAATCTCAGACCAAGTAAGAAAAAGATTCTGACAAAAAATATTTTTTTACGAAATTTAGATTTTTTGAACAAATTATTCTCTATGTGTATACTTTTGTTGAATATATTCCATTAAATTTTATGTAAGCTAGTCATAAGTCGGCAAGGTGGGAGGGGGAGGGGACCCCCCATGAGGTGGCCCCCCACCACCTCCACATAAAACGACTTTTTTTTAGCTTGAGGTAGTCTTTTGCACCCAATTTTTATGAACCACCTCATATGTTCGGCGGGGTCTATGTGTGATCACTCCTCAATTTTGGGCCCATGAATGCGTGGTTCCCCTTCAATTTTGGGTCCGTGCGTGCGTGAGTCAGAAGGAGAGGCTCCCCTCTTGCTGACCAAGGGGGGAGCCTCTCCCGATATTTTCTACAACGATTCGATGCCAATCTGAAAATCCTGAAATTTATGTACCAATCGAATATTTTAGGTTAGGTTTTTATGTAACAGCAGTATTTGGAAGATGGACAACTTTTCTCAGTAATATCGGCTGGATTGACACTCCAGCACTTTTTATAGCCGCAAATGTTCATGGTAACGATAAAGTTGCCAGAAAAACGAGGCGAAATTTGGTTAGATATTTGGTTTTAACACAAGTAAAAATTTTTATATTAAAGGGGGGTGAAAAGAAGGGACTATTCTCAAAAAGAAATTTTTTGTAAAATCACTTTTCTAGGGGTAATTTTATGCAAAAATCGATTGCACACACTTCCGAAATTTGGAAACGACATTTTGACCTGGTAAGCCTAAGCATTGGCCTAAGTCTAGGCTTAAGCCTAGACCTAAGCCTAAGTCTAGACTTAGACATAAGCCTAAGCCTAAGCCTTGGCAGAGATTTTATGTCACGAACTGACAATTTCTATTGTCAGTTGGTGACAAAGATTTATGTCACCAACTGACAGAGATTTTATGTCACCAACTGATCCCTCTCAATACTCCCTCTCTCGGGAGAGGGGGGGGGTAATTTTATACGAGGAATCAAATTGAAGCATGCTTGATAATTGAAAAGTATCTGGAACCTAGCGTCTAGTTTTTTAATTTGCTAAAATATTTTAAAATTTAATGAGTTTGGCATCATTCGCTACGATGATTTCGAGTTGTTGATTCAATTGCTTCGAAATTACCCTCTCCGAGGAGAGGGGGTATCGAAAGACCCTAGTGATCAAAACCAGGTCAAGATGAGGTTTTCAAATTTCGGAAGTGTGTGCAATCAATTTTTCGCATAAAATTACCCGTAGAAAGTGATTTTACAAAAAATTTTTTTGAGAATAGTCTCTTCTTTTCACCCTCTTTAAAATATTTTTAAAAAATCATTTAAAAAATTTTTAAAAAATCATTTAAAAAATTTTTTTAATTTCAGGCTCTAATATTTCGAAGTATAAGCATTCAAGTCAGACGAAGATTCCCTACTATGGAGGATTTGGTAGCCTCTGGTAAATAAGCATATAAAAATTTAAAATTTTCTGCATAGGTCTCATGACTAATGAAGAACTTAGCGAATATAACAATATTGAATCACCTCATGCCAAATATTGGTTTCCAGCCGAGTGGGCTTTTCAACTTTTACGAAAAGCTAGAAATCAAAATTTAATTTATAGTGACATTATTTATATTCATATGATGGAGGTAAAAATATGAGGAAAAATTTTTGTGCGATAGCTTCAAAATTCTCTGTGATCAGTGGGTGTTTGAGAGGCATAATTTTTTCGAACGACCAAGGAGCCAAAACTCCTTACTCCACACCTTAAAAATCGACTCCTGATCCATAGTCAGGGTTTGCCGCATCCAAACTAGGTTCCTTAGCATCTATAGCTCACGGCGTACCAAAAGGTGGTGGTAAGTGTCAAAAATAAAAATATCGCCAATCGACTCAGATCGCCGAGCGCTTCAAAACGAGCACTATATCATGGAGTTTTGTGGGTTTGATCCATGTCGAAAGGCTAACGCGACAAATTTGCAGTTTATAAGTCATAGGTCGGCAAGAATGGGGAGGGAACCCCCGATGAGGTGATCCCTCTCATTTTGGGTCCATGAGTGAGTGAGTCGGGGAGACTCCTCCATCCCCTTGCTGACCTATGTTATAGTTTGCAGGTTTGAATTCCGGTCCGAAAACCCCATGATATGGTACTCGGTGAGCTGAGTCAATTGCGATATTTTTTTATATTTTTGACTCTTACCACGCTTTCGGCTTTTTGGTACGCCTTGAGCTGTGACCCATCCCATTCAAAATTATAGCGCTGAATTGCCAACAAATTTCTCCACAATCCCACTGTTCTGCATTATAAACATATTTTTTTAGAGATTAGCAAATTTCCGCTCATCCGTCATGAACCTTATTATTTATGACTGGGTATCAATACCAATCATTTATACTCAATGTGTTAACTTGACTGTTAGATGCTATTTCGTATTGAATTTGATGGGGAGACAATATTTGAAACACGAATATGAAATCCCAAATGCTAAAACAATTCATATAGTAAACATTTTATTGGGTTGTTCCAAAAGTTCGTGGAATTTTATCATAATTTTTGGTCCCGAAAATTTTGTTCTAAAAAGGGCCCATATAGGTAGGGACCGCCACCGGTTTTCCGAAATCGGCTTTTCAATGGGATTTTCGTATTAGAATTGTTTTAAAAGAGGAGTAAAAATTAGGGACTAATCAAAAATTTTTTTGCCAAAACAGCCTATATAGGTCTAAAATCATGCGAAAATCGATTGCGCAAATTCCCGAAGCGTGAAAATGCTTATTTGACCCTGATTCAGGGAAATAGATGTGTGTATTGCAGCGAAAATCGAAAAATTTTGAAATTTCTCCCTCAAAATCATATTTTTGGGCGTAATTTCATGCGGGGAATCGATTGCGCGCATTCCCGAATCCTGAAAATGCTTCCTTGACCCTGATTCAAGAAAATAAAAGTGTGTATTGAAGCGAAAATCCAACATGTACTAATTTCCATAAATCAGGGTCAGGGAAGCGTTTTCAAGCTTCGGGAATGTGCGCAACCGATTTTCCGCATGAAATTACCTCCAGAAATATGATTTTGAGGGACAAATTTCAAAATTTTTTGATTTTCGCTTCAATACACACATCCAATTAGAGTCAAGAAAGCATTTTCACGCTTCGGGAATGCGCGCAATCGATTTTTCGCATGATCTTAGGCCTATATAGGCTGTTTTGGCAAAAAAATTTTACGGCCGAGATTAGTTCCTAATTCTTACCCCTCCTTTAAAAATAAACTCTACGATAGAAAAAACTATATAGTGAAAAAAAACCGCGTCGAAAATGGATTTTTCTATGAAAAAATCGCCTATAAAAAAGGTGTTATTTTTCCACAGCTTTATATAGTGAAAATAGGTCAAATGCGTGCCTTAACGTTTTATGAGCTGAAAAACTTCTTCTAGTGGTAATTTTATGATGCTCGATTGCACACATTTTCGAAGCTTGAAAACGCATTACTGACCCTGATTCAAAGAAAATATAGATTTTTTTCGACTGAGGGTTTTGACTTGTAAATATAAATCAATTTAGATTGATTTATATGTACCAATCATGACGATATTTCAATTAGTTTTTTATCTGGGTTGGATGAAAGCAGCTGAAGTAATGTTAAATCCGTTTGGTGAAGATGATGATGATTTTGAATGCAATTATATTCTTGATAGGAATTTAGAGGTATTGTTTTATCCTTCTTCCATCTCATTCAAAAATGTCTTTTTTTACACTACTGTTAATATACAGAGTGGGCCAACAAAGTGGCTTTTTTATTTTCTGGGACCCGGAAATTTATTTTCACTCTGTGAGGGCCAGGGATCGAAATGTGGTACCACCCACCACCCGGGTGGTACCACCTACTTTTTCGACCCCTGGTGAGGGCTGATTTTTAGAAAAATAAATTTCCGAGTCCCAAAAAATAAAAAAGCCACTTTTTTTGCTCACATTGTATCTTTTAGGTCGGCATGCTTATAGTCAACAGTTGTTATGAAAATCTCCCTGATTCTGGAGATAATGACAGTGGAAATTTTGTTTATACAACAGCAGAAGAATCTATGAATGAAAATAACTTGCAAGGGTCTTGCAACAAAGTGTAAGCTATCCCACCTTCTAGCTACGACCCTGGCAAAATTCATCTTGAACGGGGAGGGTTTGGTCCACTTAGCATGGCGGTCGTATTTTTATGCTAGAGAAAAATCTTGAAATTTTAGCAAACCAACTCAAAAATATCGTTGTCCTTGCCCAAATCTTAAAAGATCAAGAAGACGGAAGCTTAATCGCCAAGATAACAAAAACAACGCAAATTATAATTTAAATAACAACCTTGTTATTGACAAGAAAATTCTTCTTGACAATGATAAATTGCTTTCAGCTAATGTGATAGAGAATATTTCAAAATAAATTTTGCTTACAGCATAAAAAACTTGGGGATAATGACAATGCCGTAGGCAGGGGATAAGGGTGGTAATTTATCCCCATTGGCGACATTTTCTTAAAATTTTGACACTTGCCAACACCTTTTCGGAATTATGATACGCCGTGGATACATGTTCATGTTATGAAATTTTAAAAATCTATAACTTAAAGGATCATATTCACGGAATATAGATTTTTTTCTACCATAACTCTGTGTATTGAAACGATCTGCACGAAGTCAAATCTTCGTTTTAATATACAAATTTCAAAATTTACAATCCTTTTTACCATTTTCTCCATGAAAATGAAGTTTTCAGATGTTGTGTTTTTGGAAAAAGTTTTTCAGAAAAATATCCTCTACAAGTTTGCAAATTTTTTGGGGGGCAAATTTTCCGTGACCATGGTCCTTTAAAGGACCAGTCCAGTGGGTTCCCATTTTTGTTGATATTCGGAAAATTCAAGTAAAATGGAGCATTTTTTGTTTTTACGGCATGTTCTGAATTGGTATAGTTTTCGAGATAATTGTGTTTGAAATTTTGAATTTGTGTCCATGTTTTCGTTGTAATACACAAACTTTTGTGAATTTTTTGCGGGAAAATCGATTTTTGGGCAATTTGTAAAGTACGATTGCGCCGAACACGCCAAACGGGACCCAATTAGGCTTAGGCCTAAGCCTAATTGGGACCCTTTGGCGTGTTCGGTGCCCCGTTAGGGATGTTCGGCGCCGTCCGGCGCAGTCGTACTTTTACAAATTGCCCGATTTTTTAAATTTTTATAAATGAACATTCTAGCAATTTTTTATAGCTAAATGAGACGAACAAAATGACACCAAAATGATCCAATTTGAGCATTATTTTGAGTTATTAAAACGAAAACATGAATCAGAATTCTCGTTTCAATAACTCAAAATAATGTTCAAATTTGATAATTTTGGTATCAAAGATTATCCCCTTTTAATATTTTTTTATTATTAGACAAATAGACTTGCCATTTCCCAAGATCATGTGTTGATCGGCAAAAAAACACTTATTTGATCCAAACGATTCTCCGCCTTGATAATAAATCTTTATGCTTCCTACGAAAGCAAGCCTGCATTACGTTGAGATAAACATAAACTTTAAACCAAGAGCTTAAAGCTTAAAGTCTTGATCATAGTCCATTTCTAATTTTGAGCCGTTTTATATTCGGCTATCAGTGTGATGTTTGGCAGACAAAGTTGTTTATTTCATTTTTGAGATTCTAAATACTGGGTTGTTCAGAAATTGATCCCATTTTCAACATTTTTAAATATACCATCGTTTTTCCCATTTTCTAAATTGTCATTTTTAAGCTGAAAATGCTCAGAAAATAACGATTTTTGGGTAAAAAAATGATAAATTTTGATGAAAAAATGAAATTTTTGTACATTTTTAGTAAAAATGATAAATTTTTAGTGTTCATTATCCAAAAATTTTTGTTATTGTTATTCGTTATTTTAACGAATCTCAAAAGTTTTCGTTATCTTTTTAATGAAAGACCTGAAAAAACCCGTTAAAGGGGTGCATTTTGCGAAAAACTTTTTTTCGTAAAAATGATATTGAGGGTAGTTTGATGCGAGAAATCGATTGCGCGCATTTCCGAAGCGCAAAAACGCCATTTTGACCAAGTTTTTGTGAAAATTTGACTTTTTTTCGCCTTATTTCTTCTTTTTTTTCGTTGCTTCTTTTCGCCCATCTGCAACCCCACATTTTTAGCAAAATTAGAAGTATTTTAAAGAGGAGACGATTTCTAAAAAGCACTATGATTTCCATGTGAATGCAAGTGGAACCGCCTCCGGCTCCCTGGATTCGAACCAGGCTAAAAATGGCGCCTGTACCGGTTCTGGGTGAAGTGGTACAATTCGTTCGTTATCCACAAAACTTGGTCAAGATGGCATTTTTACGTTTCGGGAATGCGCGCAATCAATTTCTCGCATCAAATTATTCTAATAGGATCATTTTTACAAAAATTTTTTTTCTCAACTATAAAAACGACTGCCATTTTTGTTGATATTCAGAAAGTTCATTAAAAATGGAGCATTTTTTTGTTTTTATCGCATGTTCTGAATCGTTGTAGCTTTCGAGATAATTGCGTTTGAAATTTTGAATTTGATACAAGCTTTTCGTTGTAATACACAAACTTTTTTGAATTTGTTGCAAAAAAATCAATTTTTGCATCGATTTTTTCAATTTTCATAAAATGAACATTGTAGCAATTTTTATAGCTAAATGGGACGAACAAAATGACACTAAAATTATCTAATTTGAACATTGTTTTGGGTTATTAAAACGAAAACATGAATCCGAATTCTCGTTTCAATAACTTAAAATAATTTTCAAATTGGATAATTTTGATGTCATTTTATAATTTTGAAGTCCCTTTTAAAAATGTTTATTTGATAACGATGTTTATTTATTAGATAAAGATGTTTATTTGATTTTTGAGATTTTAAATATTGGGTTGTTCGGAAATTGATGCCATTTTCAGCATTTCTAAATATTATCATCGTTTTTCCCAAGTCGAAAATAGGTGGAATTGACATTTTTAAGAAATTTTTTGGAAAAACTTTTTTCGATTTTTTTGCTTAGAGTTTTTCCCCCATTTAGTTCGATCATATCATTGGACGATTTGTCTCTTACGTGCTTCAACATGCTCATCGCGACGTCACGATGGCGTCGCGACGTCACGATGGCGTCGCGACGTCATGACAGCGTCACGACGTCATGACGGCATCGCGACGTCACGACCGCGTTGCGGCGTCATGACGGCATCGCGATGTCACAACGGCGTCATAACAGCATCACGTTGATGACGGCATTGCGATATCATGACAGTGTCGTGGCGTCATGATGGCATCGTGACATGAGAAAAAACTATTGCGTGAGAAAAAAGGGAATCCAAATTTTTGAGCAATTTTTCTATAACAGGAATTTATTCTAAAGTCCAACTTTTTAGTTAATTTCTAAAAGAATGTTAAAGTTTTTTATTCTCTTGTCTCTTTTGGTGGTAGCCACTTTGGCTAACCTTAGTGTCCGCCCCGGCCAAACCATTGGAGTCCGCGGCACTTTGCATTGTAATGGAAAAGCGGCTTCTGGTGTTCTTGTCAAACTCTATGACCACGATAGTAGGTTAACTCCTCTTGGGCCAAAATTCAACTTTTTAGCTTTCACTCGTGATGACAAAATCGCATCCGGCCGTACCGATGCCCAAGGTCATTTTGAAATTTCTGGAACTGCCAATGAAGTCAGTCGAATTACTCCAAAGTTCAACATCTATCATGATTGCAATGATTGGAAGGTAAAGGCTAAAGTTTTTTAATGGGTCAAAAATTTTTTAGCCATGCCAGCGCAAAGTCTCGATCTATATTCCCAAGAACTATGCTTCTTATGGAGGCACGGCTAAGAAAACCTATGATGCCGGAACTATTGAGCTAGCTGGACAATTCTCCGGTGAAAGTCGTGATTGCCTTCATAAATAGTTTGTTAATAATTCTGTAAAATGTTTTATTTTTAATAATATCTAATCAATAAATCTTTGGGATAAGTAAAGTAAGATAGGACATTTCCAGAAAAGATATCATCCATTGTGCAGTGGCCACTGCGGTTTTTGGCAAAAATTGGAGGAAATTCGAAATTTTAAAAACGAGTCACGCCATTCGACTCAGCTCAACTAGATGAGTAAAACAAGGTATATATTATACAAAGACGCTAAAAATTCACATGTCCGAATGGTTAGTATGCCAGGATTTGCACTTTGGTCCATCGCCATGTTTAAAGTTGCCCAATTTTATTAAAATTTTTGCATATTTTTCTAATAGACTAGCTAATAGTCTCCCTTATATAGGGTTTTTGACAAGCTTGTGGAGGTCTCACTTAAGGCCCAGACAGGCTACGTCATCCTTGAAGTTCGGACAGGCTTCATTTGAAGCTGGGACAAGCTTCATGAAACCTGGAAAAGATTCATGTCTATATATTGAAGCCCGTTCAGGCTTCATCAAAGTCTGAATAAGCTTCATGTCTAGATATTTTATAATGCTAACTTGTGACGTCACATACGTCACAATACATATCTTGGATTCTAAAACACTTTCAATCAAAGAGATATGCAAAAATTTTCATCGGAATTGGAAAACTTGAAATTTGACTCGGGATTCGAACCTACATCTTATAAATGCTAATCCTGGCGCACTACCTATTCAGTCATGTGAATCGTTAGCGCCTTTGTACAATACCTGGTTTTACTTGTCTCCTTGAGCTGAGTCGAATGGCATAACTCGTTTTTAAAATTTCGAATTTTCTTCAATTTTTACCCCAAAAAACCATTGTGTAGTACCTCCTGTTTCTGTAATTTTTTTTCAAAAATGCACATCTTTAAAAATGAACAGTACGTCTCCGTCCTGGTTGATCTGGACGAGAAATTGCCCCCCGTGCATGAGTGTTGTATACAGAAGTCATTTGAATCATAGAAGGCTGTACATGAATAAAAGATTTTCCTGTGCTCATTCCCTTCAAAATTCCTACCACTTTCCTATAAATTCTAACAAAAATCGCCCTATACGACTTAAGAACAACCATAGTCATAACAGAATCAATAATAACAAACGTATAATACAATGGATATTGCAATGGATTCAAGACTATATAGCCAACAAAGAAGAAATCGAACAAATACGTATCATAATGTATATAGTTCAGAAAAATTAGGCAATACACCGAGTTTAACAAGTGCAATGAGATGATCAACGCTTGAAATATACAAATAAAAGCCGCTCTATTTAAATCTCTATAAGATTGAAGATTTGGATTATTTTGGACCAATTTTTTCATCCTTCGAATTTTTACAACAATTAATATGGAGCAGAAAATTGTGCAAGATAATAAGAAAAATGAGATAATTAAGTTATATATATTATTCGTATTATCATTTTGGAAAAAGAGTATCCCCCATATAATTAAATCATAGCACAGGATCCAGACAAATATATATCTTTTCGTGAAAATTTTTTCATAACAATGGGGGAAGTACAGAAAGAAGAATCGACTAAAAGCTAGAGGAAATATTGAGTTAACAGCTAAATATATGGCGTAATCTATTATAATGTAAAGTGTTGATATATATAAATTATACAAGTTGACAATTTCCAGTAGTATGCCAAGTATTAGGTTAAAAATGGCTGAGTGAAATACAAACCATTTATAGTCTTCTTTATCTCTGCCGAATATTGTCATGAGTATGAGAAGAATTAATGTAATTAGCATTATATGAGGTACGAAATAACTAAAAATCAAAAGTTACTATATAGTCTATTTCCGCCACCAATGGAAAAAAAGTTTGGATAAGATGGCCAAGTGGTAAGCCACAGTTGCACAACCCCGGTACCCCGGTAAAATTTTACCGGGGGTAGGTCATGGGGTGGGGTGGAGAGTAGGTCATGTGTCACAGGGTGGAGGGGAGAGTAGGTCATCGGTCCCCGGGCCGACTTTGGCGCCGGGGACTGATGGCCTAAAAAAAAGGTTGTCAATCTGCAGAGAGGGGAAGGTGGAACATAAAAACAAAAATTTTCGAGCGGGGTCTGTACAGCTATGAGGGTCAAGCAAGCGTTTTCATTCTTCTCGCAATCGATTCCTCTCTTAAGAAACCTATATGTACATTTTTAGAAAAAATATGGTATAAATTCATGTGAAAGTATAAAAACTTTTGTATCAACTTAATACCTCCAAATGTCTTCTAATGCTACAATAGTATAACACAAATTATAATGATACGAAGTTAAATTTGTGTCAGGAAAGAAAGATAAATAACTCCATCCATAAGAGTTATCTAATGCGCACTCGCCAATTTGATCTGCCGCTATTAACGACCTCAAATTTCCCATCAGTTAAAAATTATGAGAGATTGATGATCGAAAATCTATAAAAAATATTCTTTTTTTAATGTGCCTTAAAAATGTATATAAAAGTTATATCTATGCAAAAAGCTGATGCATAGGTATAACGTAAAGACCTGAAAACGTTGTTATCCTAAAACATTAAACGCGCTATGTGTGTCTGTTTATCTGTTTGTTCTACCTCCGTCACCTTAAGTCCAATTACGTCACGACCTATACCAATCGATAGGGCTGGGTGAGAGAAGAAAAATGACATCAAAATCATGGGGGTACCCTTCAAGAAAAATTTTTTTCGACCCCCCCCCCCCCTATTCAACTATGCCTCGTGACCGAGTGGCTAAGACTCTCTGCTAATATAAATTGCAGGTTCGATTTCCAACAGAAACCGAATGTTTTTGCCCCTACCAAAAAATTAGAAACGCATATACTCGGAGATAGGCCGAACTGTACTCGGTGGCGAGGTCGAGTTTTGTAGTACGGGTAATAAATACAATTTCTTGCCCCCTCTAGGCGCGAAGCGCTCGGTCCCCCAGTTTTGGTACCAAACCAACGTAGTCTCCGCTACTTAAACCTTGTAGCACGTATCATTTTATATAGTTGCGGGAAAAAGAAAACTACTCAGCCTCTTGAATGGATAAAATAAATAGACTGCTATTGGTCATGCTACGTGTAGGCTACGATTTTTGCTTAGCATTGATTCCGTTTCTAATTAAAATTCTTTGAAATTTACCTACATTTTGCGTGGGAAAAAATCTACCATTGAAAAAATTCTTAAAATGTCGTTTCTAGTGAATTTTTATTATATCAGAGGAAGTTGATGAATAGATGATGTGAAAAATTATTTTTAATCATCTTCGAAATCCCAAGGTTCGCTGATTTAACGATTGTAAAAAGAACAAATCAGCATTCCCTTAGGCAAACAAATTATTTTTTGAGATAAATTATAGATCAAAACACCATTTAATCAAGTTGTAATTGACCAAAATTTCAACCAAAACTATCAGGGGCAAAAGTTCGGGGACAAAATTTGTTAAAAATTCATGAAAAGGTTTTAAGACACGATGTCTCGAAATGTCGAAGGCCATAGTAACGAAAATTCGAATCACTTTTTGAAACCGTGGTATACCCTAGGTTTTCGGAGTTGCTGAACACGAATCTGAAGTCCATTTTTGAATCCGACTTTTTGGTACCCTTGTACGGCAGGATGATCAATTCCTCGCATAGAAAAACCCCTGAAATGTTGGTTTCCCTGCGAAGATTCGATTTTAGCTCATTTTCGCTTCATTACACATAATCTTTTCCTTGAATCAGGATCAAGAAAGCATTTTCAGGGTTCGGGAATGCGCACAATCTATTCCCCGTATAAAATTACAGGGGTCATTTTCAGGAAAAAAATTTGCATTTTCATAAAAAGCGGTCAAAATAAAAGTTGTAGAACGCAATTTCTGTGTTATTTTTGTTTTTGACATTTTTCATAAAAAGCTAAAGAAAAATTTTGAGAACCGATTTCGTTCGATTCGATTTCTTATCATCACTAGGTGGGATCGACCTCTTGGAGGATAGATGGATGATTTTTGTGATTCACAAAAAATTTTTAGTTTTTTAAATTTTATTGTGCCGTACCTTTATAGAGGTCTTATCAATTTTATTCTTTCCAATAAAAAAATTGAAGTGAACTATTGTCCTCTACGTCCTTGAGTGGAAAGATAAACTTTGATGATTCATCTTTAATTCTTTACCATCACTTTCTTGTCAATCAATGGAGTTTTTAGCAAACAAATCGATAAAGGTAAAGCTTGATTTGTGCGTGTTTGTTTTTGAATTTTGATTGTTTAAAAAATAAAAGGTTTTTAAGCTAAAATGATAAAAGTTTTTTTTAAATTTTTGATTGAAAGCTCCCAATTGGGGAAAAAAATGCAAAATTTTTGTCCTAGGAAGAAATAAAAAACGTGTTTCGGAGCTATTACCCAATAGGGGACCACCCACGTGAAAAAATGTTCAAAAAATTTTTTTGGAAATGACCCCTCTAGAGGTAAAAACATGCAGGGAATCTTAATTTGACATTTTCAAAGCAAAAAAAGCTTTTCTGATCCAGGGAAGGCCAGTGTATTGAAGCGAAAAGTCGTAAAGATGCAATTTTTGCAACTTTTCGCTTCAATACACAGGCCTTCCCTGAATCAGGAAAGCGTTTTTTCGCTTTGAAAATGTCAAATTCAGATTCCCCGCATGTTTTACTCCTAGAGGGGTCTTTCCAGAAAAAATTTTTGAAAATTTTTTCACGTGGGTGGCCTCTTCCTTATTATATAGTAGCTCCTGTGTTCCTAGTGATTGAAAAAGCCGTCCCTCGGCCTGTTACGGCAATGCCAAAGGTTGGCTTTTGTCCTTCCACTTTAGCCACTCGGCTATGGGTTCGATTTGGAAAACCTCATGTTATGGTATTCGTTTTACTCGTCTCGTTGCGCTGAGTCAAATGGCATTACTCGTTTTTAAAGTTTCGAATTTCTTCCATTCGGATCAGCTATTGTTTTCTATTCTTACTTGTTTCAAAACACTTTTAGCGCAATCATGAGTATTACAACCTTATCATACAATTCACCAATGAGTTATATTCCTGTGGAATATCCAGAAATTGAAGAACTCATTGAGGATGATGATAGTGATTCAGAAACTGCTACAGAAAATGAAAAACTCAATAAAGATGCCATCGCTCTAAACTGGGCTTTAAACGCAGAAGCTCTCCAACAAGTTTTGTATACCCGGTTGGGAAATCGGATTTTCGATGAGTATTCTATTGAAGAGTCGGAATATTTAGAGGTGAAAATAGCCTATGCGAAATTCGGTCCCCCTGGTAGGTATCTTAGAACATGGCTAAACTATAAAAAAACTTTAGACATCGCTAACAACGATCCTGAAAACCTCATAAGTTATGAAGAATTCCAAAATACCTATCACTTCGAGGAAAAACAAAATTCTAATATAATTCAAGCCTATTCATCTTTATATTCTAAAGAACAACGTAAAAAGGCTAAAAAGACTATGAATTTAATTCTTGACTTGGTTCAAAAGCAGAACCCAGAAGCTAAAACATTCAAAGTTGCCTTCATTTTCTTGGTCTATCAATTAGGATCGACAGATCAATGTGGGCTTATCCCTATAATAAGAGTTTTGAAAGAAGAAGGCGATCCAGAAGACGATGCATGGTATATAGATCAAGAAAATCGGGCTTATGACACGTGGAAGGATTTTTTGGAGGGAAATCGTTTGCCTAAAATGAGGATATGTTATCCGAAAAATGGGTATTATTCGGTGAATGAAAATGGTTATTCAATATTTATGCCAGAAGAAAGTGTGATAGTGGGGTTTGGCATGACTCCGGCGGCTAAGTGAGTACTTCTTTCTCCGTACCGTGGAAAGCAGATTGGTTGGTCTAGGCTTAGGTTTAGGCGCAGGCTTAAGCTTAGGCTCAGGAATAGGCTTAGGATTAGTCTTCGGTTTAGTTTAGGCGCAGGCTTAAGCTTAGGCTCAGGAATAGGCTTAGGATTAGTCTTCGGTTTAGTTTAGGCTTAGGCTGTAGTTTAGGCTTAGTCTTAGGCTTAGGCTTAAATTTAGGCTTAGACTTAGTCTTAGGCTTAGTCTTAAGTTTAGGCTTAGACTTAGGCTTAAGTTTAGGCTTTTTTATCTTTTTCTTTGGCTTTTTTGATCAGTTCTCAAATTAAAATGATAGTCAAGCTTTTAGAATTTCACGCAAAATCCTTCGCACTCTCGATTGGACTACATCTGGCATTCTTATCGGCACCCTTGGTATAGCCGTTGCCTCCGCTCTTAGTGCTCCAATTTCCGTGCCTATTCTTACAACCGCTGCTATTGGTTCTGGCATAGCCGCTTTTTATGGCGCTTCTCGTTCTGGAGCCACACTAGTAGACAGGAAGCTGCATGCCCAGTCCATCAACGTCACAAATGCGGAAGCACGATCATGTTGGATAGGTATTGGGAGTTCGATTTTTTCTGTTAGCTTTTCCTCGGCATCAATGCTGGTGCATAGAGTTGTAGCAATAAGTCATTCTATTGGCGCATCGACGGTGTATACGGTAAATGGATTGCATACGGGAGCGCTGATTTTTAGTGGAGCTGGTGTGGCTAACCAGAGTCATCATATAGGAAAGAAGTAAGTATTATACAAACTGAAAGTCTACTATACATTGTGCTATTCTCTTGTCGGATCCAACACTACTCTAAAAATAAACTTTTAGGATATACAAACGACAGCGGGTTACAGCGTTTGAAGTAATGGAATTGGCTTTGAGCACGTTTTTATTTTCAAATTCCTTAATCAGTTTCAAAACAGCCAATATACAACTAATGGATCAACAGCAGCAACAATTACAACCACAAACGGCACCAACAGCAACTCAGACGGCAGCACCAACGGCAGCTCAGACAACAGCGCCATCGGCAACTCATGCGGCAGCGCCAACGGCAGCTCAGACGGCTGCGCCATCGGCAACTCAGGCGGCAGCACCAACAGCAGCTCAGACGGCAGCCCCAACTGCAACTCAGACAGCAGCACCAACGGCAACTCAGACGTCAGCGCCAGGGTCAACGGCAACTCAAACGCAAACAGCAACTACTCAACATGTTCCTATCAACATTGACAATAGTCAACAACAGAATCAAAGTCAAAGCCAAACAAGTGCAAGTGGTAATACAAGTGGACAACATGGTTTTGTAGACAAGCTCGTAAATAATGTGAATGCGGATAATGTGTCAGATAAACACTCAAAAATCATCAGAACATTGAATGCAATCCAGAATCCAAATGAATTCTTCGCGAAATCTTTGGAGATTACAAAACAAGTATTGGGTCGTTCCATAATTTCCCAGATTTTTCATCCCCCCCCCGGTCATGGCCCTCTGTCCCCTCCCCTAGACAACCACTGTTACCTATGATCACTGGATGTTGACTTAATCTTTATAATCAACCGATCCCAGCCCGCTGAGGCGGCATAATTTTATTCTTTTAACGTTTTATAACGAAATTAATTTTAGGTAAATAGACTAGCCGGAAGCGTTGTCAATAAAGATAAGTCTAAAATTAGTGAAAAAGAAGCCCACTCTGACCTGGTGGCAAGTTCAAGCGAAAACCTAACTTTACCGTCATGCGATTCTTCAAAAACATTATCCGGTAAATTCAAAACTTTATTAAAAATAGGATAAATTAAATTATAGATAAAGATATTTCAATAGATTCTTCAAAAAGTGTTTCGAATAAAGTTTATACAAGTAAAATCGAAGAAATTCTTCTGAACGATTATAAATTTTTGGCTATGATTAAATTGGAAAATGAAGGTATAGAAAAAATTGGAAGACTAGAAACAAGAGTAAGGCATTTAAGTTTGTTGTTCCCCATAAAATTTCGGGTTAAAATGACCCCTCATGATTGAATTTTTACCGTCAGAAAAAAAGTTATAGTGATTTTTCGACAAAAACACCTATTTTGTTTATAGTGGAAAAACTATTTCTTAGGAGACTGGGTATTTTACGGCACGGCAAGAGCGGGATATTTTACGGCACGGAATTCAAAGAAACGAGAGAAAAAAACTTTTTATGCGGAATGACAGTAGAGTGACCCATACATAACGCCACCTCTACGGCATAGATCGGCTCAATAGTCGAAGAGATATGATGCTTAGAAGTTGAACTCCACCTGGCATTGGGTACTTTACGGTATTTTTTAAAGAAAAATATTTTCGAACCAAGTTTTTTAAAACTTTCGATGGGAATTGTTTCTCATCGAAAGTTGATGACAAAAACACCCACGGCATGGATTTGAGTTATTTCCTTTGATTTTCCGTAAAATATTTCGCTCTTGCAGTGGCGGTCTGCCGTGCCGTAAAATACCTGAGACTGGTATTGGGTTGTTCCAAAAGTTT
>JAQGBS010001040.1:0-17507 GCA_034698545.1 Acrobeloides obliquus | reverse complement strand
TCATGTTTTCGTTTCAATAACCCAAAACAATTTTCAAATTGGATAATTTTGGTGTCATTTTGTTCGTCTCATTTAGCCATAAAAAATTGCTACAATGTTCATTTGATGAAAATTTAAAAAATCGATTTTTTCGCAAAAATTCAAAAAGTTTGTGTATTACAACGAAGAGCTTGTAACAAATTCAAAATTTCAAACGCAGTTATCTCAAAAACTACAACGATTTAGAGGTTGTCATAAAAACGAAAATGCTCCATTTTTCATGAACTTTCCAAATATCAACAAAAATTGGGCAAATTTTTTCCCACTGGTCTAGTCCTTTAGGTCAAAGACTTGGGTATAAATAGACCAAATCCAATATACCAAAATTTTCCTGAAAATATGGGCTAAATTTTTGGGACAACCATGTTGGCTGAAAATCTTCACAACAAGGCTCAAAAATGCCAATCTTTGTCAAAAACTCGGTCAAAAATCAATATGCCTCAAAGATCGTGGTATAACTTTGTATTGAAGCAAAAACTTGTTACAGATGTCACAATAAAATTTGTAGCGCAGATCACCATCTTTCTTTTGAGTGGCCAACAAAGTCTCAATTCAATTCCTACGAGGAGATATGGCCTTTAGAAAAAAGGAGATATTTCTTGAAGAATTTCATAAATGTATTGCCATTTTTATCTATGTTCCAAAAATTTTCAAATTTTTTCATTCGTGTTGAGCGCCCTCAAAACCCTTAAATAGTCCGGTCTGGGTTGTACGTGTTAATAAAAAGTATGGAGAAAAAACAAAACAGGAACGAGATGAATAACAAGGTCCTTGTCTGACGGATGGCTTCCCGCCTTTTCCTTATGAATGAAAAAAAGAATGTGCAACTCTTCACACATCATTTCCTAACAAAGATAGCAAAGATTGCGAAAGAACTGTCTGCAAATTTCCGGTAAATTATGGAATACTTAGTACTTTTTTCGAAGATTTTATCAAACCATCGATCAAAAGTTTCTATAAAAAAGATTAAAAAAAGCTAATTTTGGTGTCGCGCGACACGTCGCGTTTATAGTTTGTCGCGCGATATACTTGGTTTGAAAAGACGTTTCTCTATCAACAAGTCTCGGTGGTGCAGTGACAAAATAGTGGCTTAGTGGTCACAAGGTCGCGTGTTCGAATCCCGCTTGGAGCCAAATTTTTTATCACTCGGCCTTGTATCGCGTCTCGCGGCGTCGCGTGATCAGCACTTGCGACGTCGCAGGCTGTTGCGCGACAGCAACTATAAAGAAATATGATGATGGTAGAAATAATGTTCAAACTCGTTTGAAAATTTTTTCGAAATTAGATTTTGAATTTTATGTTTTATTAAATCGTTAAATAAACAATCTGATTGATCCCACAAGCTCTTCGTTTCAATGTTCAAACTCATTTAAAAATTTTTTTTCGCAATTTTTTTCGCTCATAACTTTTTACAGTTAGATTTTCAAGTAGTGCCGTAAAAGCAAAAAATGCTCCAAATTTTGTGCTCTATATGATCAACTCCCCAAAAGTGTGCTGGTTCTTTAATTCCTAGATTTAGGACAATGAATAACTTGAGCAAGAATCTGAAGTTATTCATTGTCCTAAATCTCGGGATTAAAGGACCAGTCCACTTTTGGGGAGTTGATGCCATGTGATATAATCAAACCTCGATATAACGGCACCCAGGCTCCGAAAATGGGCCACGGGGGCCGAGCTTTTCTCCTTGCGTTTAGTTTTTCATACTTTGCAACGTTAATTTACTTCTTTCCAGTCTTGCTGCGGCGTTTTTGCAAAGTAGAAGTTTGAAAAGCTTCTTTCTCTAAAGAGCTTTTCCTGCGCCGTTTCTTTAAATGTTTATTATTTCTGAAATGTGTTGCTAAACTTTTACTGTGGTTTTGTATTGTTTTTGTGGTTGTGAAATTCAGACAAATAAAGTTAAGAAAGTTGCAGTTTGATATTTTTACCGAGTATGAACCCGCGCTTATCTCCCTATTTTAGACCGTTTAGTTCAGTGTCACGAGAATTCAGAAGCTTGGTAACGTTTACTCCACGAGACCGATTGCGTAGACCTGGTGAAATCTGTTGCGTTTGGGCGGAAATAAAAGGTTATTGCCTGGTAGTTAGGAAATTAGGGCGATAGGCCAAAATTATAAATTTTACATTTCTCGTATTTTATGATTTTTATGAAATTTTCGTGTAGATTTCAGCCAGAAGTGAAAAAATCAATTTTATAAAAATGATGAATCTTATTTCTTGTTTGCACTCATCTTTTGAAATGAACATTTTGGTGTTTGTTTCGTGTAAATTAAAATTTTTGCTTTCATGGAATCGAATCCTCTATCAATTGAGTACAAAGTGAAAAGTTTGCCACTTCACATGGTTGCTGACAATTTTCTCTTGTCAGGAAATTTAACCAAAAAATCCAAACCAAATAATTTTATTCGTAAACATATATAGACAATATATACATTTTTATAATATAGATAATGCATTTTACTTATTCTTTAACCGAAAAAGCTTCACATTGGATAGGGATAGGGAATAATATACGGCATTACCGGAACTCGTGGGTTTCGATAGTATTGCTCTAAATTTATATGGTTTGGAAAACAGTTATCAATGAACTAGTCATAGAGAGGTATGGGAGGACATAGGGAGAGGTGAAAGATAAGGAAACCATAGACGTAGCAATAGGACTAGGGGGGGGACAAGGACGTAGCTATGGAAGGGGGCACAAGGGCCGGTGCCCATGGCTGAAAAATTGTCCTTCAAAAATGATGTTTTTCAAAAAAAGTGCCCCCATGCTTGGCGATCAGCTACATCTTTGGGGGAGGGCAGGCAAGGGGTCCGTTTCTGGGGCAGCCTCGGGACCTCGATCATAAGAGTCCTCCTTATGTTTAAAACAAATTTTTGTTCAAAATTTGATAAAAATCATAAGGGTTGCCCCTTGTATGATTTTTTCACGAAAATTTTTGTTTGAAAAATGCTTGTTTTTTAATCTCAAAATGCTCAGAAATTGACGATTCTTGGCAAAAAAAGATGAATTTTTTAAAGGGGGTAAGAATCAGGGACTAATCTCGATCGAGAAATTTTTTTACAAAAACAGCCTATATAGGGGTAAAATTATGCGAAAGATCGATTGTGTGCATTTCCGAAGCGTGAAAATGCTTCCTTGACCCTGATTCAAGGTAAATTAATACATGTTGAATTTTCGCTTCAATACACATCTATTTCCCTGAATCAGGGTCAAGAAAGCATTTTCAAGCTTCGGGAATGCGCGCAATCGATTTTTCGCACAATTTTACCCCTATATAGGCTGTTTTGGCAAAAAAATTTCGACCGAGATTAGTCCCTGATTCTTATCCCCCCCTTAAAAAAAGGGCAGGTGTTTGGCTATAGCTGCTATGATTTTTATCAAAAAAACATTTTTTATACCTTCAATTAAATTTTCCTCATCTTCTTCCACTTGGGACACTAAATGATTGTATTTAACAGAAGAATTCTTCTTTCCAAATCTCAACCACTTTTTAGGAAATTTACATTTTGCCGGAGAATATGTGGCAGGTGTTTGGCTAGTAGTAATAGTAATAGCACCATTGTAAAGAGGAAAGGCGTATAGGTACATTTTCGTTTGAACACTTATTCAAATGAAAAAATCGTTTAAATGATGGTTTTTCGAAAATTTCGCGATTAATAAAGAGATCATGATCGAAAGCAAAGTTTTATGAAAAATTAACATAATCTAACAAAACCAGTTTCACTGCCCCGACTTGAATTACAAAATGTACTTTACCTGATGATTTTTTTGTCTTGCCAAAACATAGGACATTCTTTTTTTGGTCCTTCAGACATTTCAGGGGAACATTGCCTGTACCCCTCCACTCTACTACCCACATCCCCCCCCCCTCCGTGTAGACGTAGCTAGGTGTCCATGATCAAAATAATTCCCTCTCGTCTCATAACAACCCACTCTAAATTCATTAGAAACAAAAATGTTTATCTGACTTGCTGGTAACTTCGCGCTTTTATATAACGTCGATAAAGGCATATGTTTAAAGTTGTTTGATAACCATCGAATAAATGTATGTAAGTTGATAAACATGCAAAGCCGTTTGTTATTATTATTCAACAAGTTCAGACGTGTCAATAGATTATACAAACACTTTTAATACTTCAACTAATAGGAAAGCGATTCATACAGGGCGATGCACATCAGATCAAACTAATGGAAATTTAAAAAAACTTGAAATCGAAAAATCTGAATTCTGGGAACGATTATATGGGTCTTGAATATGATAATTGTAAAAAACATTTTAAACTTTTTCTATTCACCCGACGAGTTATGTCAAAAAAGGGGTTTTTTCGTTTGGAACATAATTATACTTTAAGTGGCTAGATTTTAAGCCTCTGTAGTGCAGTGGTGAAGCCGTCGCACATCAGATCAAACTAATGGAAATTTCGCGATGTGTTTCACGTGTAAAAAGCTTGAGCAGGTGTAGAATTTTTAGTGCTGGAACTTATCCTTTTTACACGTGAAACACATTTGATCTAGAGATGATACCACTCTTGAAGATCTCGAACCCTTTGAAATATATAGAAATCAAAATTCAATGATTATGCGAACTCCAAATCAAAAATATGAAGCTGATTGAGGACCCTGATTGGATACTACCAAACAATTTGTGGATAAGTTTTCCTTCCGAAATGAGAGCTATGATAATCAATTTCCTAATAAAATGAGCTGCTCCAAAGCATTGGGGACTCCCCCCACCCCGATATAACGACATCCCCTAGGGGTGCCGTTATATCGAGGTTTGACTGTAGAGCATAAAATTTGGAGCATTTTTTGCTTTTACGGCATTACTTGAAAATCTAACTGTAAAAAGTTATGAGTGAAAAAAAATTTTCAGATGAGTTTGAACATTGAAACGAAGAGCTTGTGCCTAGGCAAAACTAAGTTTGTTAATTGAAACCATGAATCAGGGATCTGATTGATCCCACAAGCTCTTCGTTTCAATGTTCAAACTCATTTGAAAATTTTTTTCGCTCATAACTTTTTACAGTTAGATTTTCAAGTAGTGCCGTAAAAGCAAAAAATGCTCCAAATTTTGTGCTCTATATGATGGCATCAACTCTCCAAAAGTGGACTGGTCCTTTAAGACTAAAAATGGCTTACAGAGAACCCTTTTTGAGCTAGATGCTAAGAAAAACAGACCTTTTTTGAGCTTTATGTCAAATTGATGCCAATTTGGCTCGAAATTTTGTAATCGGGGGTTTTCGGCTATGGCGAATCGATTGGCGATGGTTTTGTGATCCAAAAATCGAACGCGCGCATTGCCTTTTATTTTTTATCTGCTATTTATTTATTTTTCTCCTGCTTTTAGCTTTATCCTAGTTTGAAATCTTGAAGTTGATTAATAGCCATTTCTAAAAAACCTCAAAACTCAATTTTTCATACATTTTGAAGGGAAAATAACGTCAAATTCGTGTTACTCGCATATATTTACCCCTTGAAAGTATGTTTCTAGAAAAAATTTTCGCGACTTGGACCAATTTAATGGCCCACCCAAAAGTGAACTAGCTCCCGGTTTTTTTATGTGATCCGGATGCTTGCCTCATTTTATGCACATATTTTCGTGTCAATACACAACAAGCTGGAGACAATTCCTTATGAATTCTTCATCTCCTTTAAAGGGGGTAAGAATCGTGACTGCATCTCTGCCAGAAAATTTTTCTGTCAGAAAACCCATAGAAAGTGACTTTCTAGGGGTAAGTTTATGCGAGGAATCGATTGCGCGCATCAAAACATTCTGAAAATTTTTTCCGGGGGTCAAAAAATGGCAAAAATAGCGTCAAAATTAGGGGTTATAAGTTTTAATCTCAATTTCTTGCATAAAAGCACTGCAAATAGTGGCAAAAGTTCGGTAAAAAAAATTCGACAAAAAATTTCGAGTGTTTAGAAGTGGTTTTTGCGCGTTGGAAATGTTTGCAACCGATTCCTCGCCAAAAATAACCTCTAAAAATGATTTTGTTGGGGTTAAAACTTATAACCCCTAATTTTTTCTATTTTTTGACTCCCGGAAAATTTTTTCAGAATTTTTCGATGCGCGCAACAGGGGTCGAAAAAGTAGGTGGTACCACCCAACCCACCACACACCCGGGGTGGTGGGCGGTGTTGGGTGGTACCACCCAAATTTGAATTTTTGAAACTATG
Source organism: Acrobeloides obliquus (assembly GCA_034698545.1). Taxonomy (NCBI): domain Eukaryota; kingdom Metazoa; phylum Nematoda; class Chromadorea; order Rhabditida; family Cephalobidae; genus Acrobeloides; species Acrobeloides obliquus. The sequence continues at coordinate 11,293 of JAQGBS010001040.1, read as the reverse complement.
TGCAATATAGTAAAAAAAATTAAATGGGTGGTGTGGGTGGAATCACCCACCACCCCGGGTGGTACCACCCACCACCACCCCGGGTAGTAACGCCCAACATCACCCACCACCCCGGGGTGGTGGTGGGTGGTACCACATTTCGATCACTGGCGCGCAATCGATTCCTCGCATAAACTTATCCCTAGAAAGTCACTTTTTAGGGGTTTTCTGACAGAAAAAATTTTCTGACAGAGATGCAGTCACGATTCTTGCCCCCCGCTGTCACGATTCTTACACCGAAGCTCCGTTTTCTCGAAAAACATGTTTTAAACTGTCTATTTATTTGCGTTCGCATCAATTTTTCTTATCATCTCTATAAAAGATGAAAAATTTAGCTTCTCTTAAAAAATGGCAACGGTCTTCGAATTTAACAATATTCAATTTGAACATCTTACACCACTTGGTGGCATGGATTTTGAGACCTATTTAAAACAGCTGAAACCGTTCAAGTATTCGGATGTTAACACACTTATGCGGGATGCAAGCATTACAAAGGAACAATTAGAATTCCTTATGGATCCTTCTGAAGAAGAAACTCACGTTGATGGGTAAGTTTTAAGGGTACTTATTTACTTTGCCTCCCTCCCCGTGGAGATCAGGTACGAGCGCTAACGCGCTTGGAGAGGTGATTGTGTGACTCCGAGCGGCAAAATGTAACATGGGCAGAGTGGGTTCAATTTCTGAGTGAGGGTCGATCACCTTTGCGTGAGAAGGGGCGGCAAAATTTTCCATTTTTAACCAAAATATCCAACATTTACCATTTTTGTCCAAAAATTGCCATTTTTCAACAAAAATTTGTAAGTTTTATATAAGAAGCACATTTTTTAACAATTTGGAGATCCAACGACCAATAAAGAACGTCGCGGCGCTTGCGCTGCGATTTTTTTGGTCATTTACACGTTTATTGTAATAGGATAATGTATAAAAATTTTCAGGATGATAGGTATCTTGGACTATCACTACAATAAGGCACAAAAGTTGAATTTTTCTGGTTACCCAGAAGAGGCCTATAAGGAATACGCTAGATTCGTCGAAGTGGCTGACCTTATGAACCACAGGTTTTCTCATGAAGATTTTCTCCGAAACTTTCAACAGAGTCCTAATAAGAAGGTATTGGTTTTTGTTCTTTTTTTATTAAAAAGTTGACAAAATTTTTTATCATTTCATGAATGGGGGGAGGGGGCACGTATGTTTCAAACAAGAAAAAGTCTGACTCCTATGTCGAAATGCGCTGATTTTTTATACTTGAGAATTTTCGAGTACGAGGAACACGATACTGATTAATTTTTGACGACAAATTTTTATAAAAAATAAGGGTACTAATTAAAAAAAATCAAATTTTTCAATTTAAAAAATATCGTCCGAAATAGCTAATTTTTTTTGTAATCGGAAGTTTTCGACTATGCAGAACACTATGGTGATTTGTAATTTTTTATGAAACTTTTTGTAAAAATTAGTAGGTTTACCTTCATAAATGAATAATCTTTATCATAGCCTCCTCCTTTTTTTCATAAATCTCTAACTACTTTTTTGCTTTTAAAGATTTTTTCATAATTCCTTTTGCAACTTGTAGAGCACGATTCAATCTAAAAGCATATGACAGAAAGTTTTTTAATTCGTTAAATTAGGTTTTTCTTAACCATTTGAACGTGAAAAATGTATTTTTTTTAAAATTCAAATGATACTAAAAAAATTTATTTTTACGAATTAAAAAATTTTCTGTCGTACGTTTTTAGATTTAATCATGCTCTACAAGTTGCAAAAAAATAATTTTGAAAAAATCTCTAAAAACAAAAAAAAGTAGTTAGAGGGTGTCAGACTTATTCTCGTATTACAGTCTTTGAAACACACGTGAGGGAGGGGGTTGTGTGCAAAATAACATTAAAATGTGAGCCAATTAACCTTACTTTTGCGTTTTTTGGCGAAAAATTTTTTACCAAAAAAACGCAAAAATACGATTTTTTAGCTCACCTGTAAACTTTTTAGGTATTAAAATTACAAAAAGACTTTGCCACTATAAAATAGGTACTCGAAAATTTATATCACCCTCAAATATTTTAGAATCTTCCCAAAATATTTGAACTTTGGATTGTGTGCCTTACAAAAATGACGACTTTATTGGACTTCATTCAAAAGCGCTATAATCTAGCCAAGCTTGGTGAACTTGTAGACGAGGATCTCACTTATGAAGAGGATTGTGATTGTCGTATGTTTTATGCAGCAGCGTATCCAGTGAGGCGAGGGGGCGGCCGCCCCTCCACTTCCCCTGAAACTGAAATTTTTCTGAAGAAAATGGAAAAATTGCCTTAGTGTCGTAGCTAGACCTGCATGAACAGTAGGGGCTGATTTGAAAACTGTAGGGGGGGGGGCAAAAAACCGTACTTTTGCGTTTTTTGGCGAAAAATTTTCAAAATTTTTTTTCAAAAATTGCATGAAAATACCCCTTAGTGATTTTTGAAAAATTCATCAAAAAACACAAAAGTACGGTTTTTTGGCTCGTCCTGTACAGAATTTGTCCAGAACGGGGGATCGCCCCTCCCTTGTCTACGCCACTGAAGCATCCTTATGTTTTTTAGTTCTTACCGAAGGGGGGTGCGGCCGCACCAGTGGCGTAGCCAAACCTACATGAATGGTGGAGGCGATTTGAGATCGGTGGGGGAGGCGGTCCTCACATTTTCCTCCTTGATTTCCCCTTATATTTTAGTTCAAAAATTTTTTCGATCAAAAACTGACCAAAATATTTCAAAAAATTGCAATTTTCTTAACATTTTCAGCTTAAAAACAAGCATTTTTCAATTAAATTGTTTGCCTACGGAGCTGTTTTTTGTTCGAAAAATGGTCGAAAAAAATTTTCCAAAAAACTCTCCCCCCTCAAATCTGGACCAAAATTACGACTCTGCATCCGCACCTCCCCTGTAGTTACACCACTATGTTAATCTAAAAAAAGAAATATACATATCTTTTTTTAAGAAATGCCCCAACAAATTTCAACGCAAGCAATTCTCAATTATATGAAAGAAGGCAAAAAGATTCTTATTATCGACTATCGATCAGAATGCAATGAAATGATTTATAGCACAGATTATTCGTCCCTTATCGTAGCAAGAATTCCACTTGATTTGATGCTTGACTATCAGTAAGTTAAAACACTCAAAATACAGGGAATCAATCAAAAAATAAGCGACCAATCAAAAATTTAGGTGACCAATCAAAAAATAGATGACCAATCAAATATCAGATATCTAACTAATTTTTTTCATATTGCAGTCAAATAACGTTCTATTGCACTTTAGCCGTTCAATCGACCGTCCAATAGAGTTTTTTACCGTCCAATCAATTTTTGGACCGTCTAAACAAATTTTTAGGCTTAGACTTAGGCCTAAGCCTAGATTTAGGCTATCATCTATTTTTTGATTGGTCACCTAAAAGTTCATTGGTCGTCTAAAGTACACTGGAGCCTAAATTGTTTTTAAAATGTATAGGGGGCAATAATTGTGCCCCCTATACATATATTTTTTGCACCCAGGGTTTAGACTATGGGGAACACGATGGTGATGATTATTTTATAACAAAATTTTTTGTAAAAAATTAAAGATTAGGGGGTTATCCCCTAAAAATTGATGGGATCGAACCCTCGACTCTTCCTAATAGGATCTCAGAAAGGTCAAAATTCAAAAAAGATAGGCAAAAGTTTTCATGTAATTTTTACGGGTCTGCTTTAACCACTTTTGAAATCGGTAAAATACAAAATTTCAACCTCCCCGGATCAAGCCCTCCCCGCTAAAGATGGCTGTTCAACGTTTCATTTTTGAGTGCCCATGAAGCCAAGCCGAGATTATTATTTGAAAAAGAGCCAAAAAAGCATGATTAATTTTAAAGCACATCATTTTAAGCGAAGATTTCAATGAGCTATATTCCGAATTACCAATTGCAACCGTTTCAAAGCTTTGTCGACTAAATACGTATGACCGAATAGTTCTTCTCGGAGATAAATATGACTCGGACGAAACGAGAATGTTGTATGGTCTGCTGAATCACGCATGGATTAAGGCATGGGGTCGAGACGGATATTCCCATGTAAATTTTTTTAAGTATCAATTTTGAATTTGCGCATAAAATTACCCCTAGAGGGGTCAATTCCAGATAATGAAAAAAATTCACGTTCAGTGAGGCTACCTAATTGGTACTAGTTCCAAAATCTTTAAAAAAATTTTATTGGCTAGAAAACAACCCTAGTGCCAGCAGCGGGGTTGTCTCTGGAAACAAGCTATTAAATATTGAACTATTTTTTCTTTTTTAGCTTAACTTATTGAAGTTCGAGTTGAAATCCAAACCACAGTTTTTAAAAGGTGGTTTTCGAGGATGGAAAAACGAAACGCCGGACATGTGCTGCAGCAGCGAACAATTTCACTTGTGTTATTGGGGAGATTATCCAAATTTTATGCTAAAAGGATTAAGTTAGTAGATTTGGTTCTATTGAACTATTTGTAACTTCAAAAAAAGTGACCCCATCCAACAATTTTTACAATTTACCCATTTAGGAGATAATTTCATGTATGGAATACAATTTTTGCATTTTTAAAGCATGAAAAAATTTCATTGATTCTGCTTCAAGGCACTTAGTAAAATCACTATGCTTAAGATGGTGTCACAGTAAAAATTACTCGACGTTGAACGTAGTGATTTTTACTATGACTCATCTTAAACATAATAATTTAACTAAGTGCCTTGAAACAGGGTCAAGATAATTTGGTACTACTAAGCATTAGCTGCCTCAAATGACAGGGTTATTTTTTCGAAAAAAATTTTCTAAAAAAACCTGATGGGTTTTCCGATGCGGTTGAACTTCAACTGCATCGAAAAATCCTTTTTTTAACCGTTGAAGAAAAAATTTGGAAATTTTAGGTCGCCTTTTCAAATTCGAGTCGATGGGTTTGGATAAAAGTGAACTGAACAAAGCTTTAGAACAAAGAGCCAAGGAAATCTCACCAATATGGGATATTGTTAAACACACATTTGTTAAAATAAGGAAAGTAATTACAAAGGGTAAGTTTTTTTCTTATTTTCAAAATATGACAAAAATCAACAATTTATGGCCTTCTATAAATTACGTTTGCAAATTTTTTCCATCGCTTCAATACACTACGTCTTCCCTGAATCAGGGAAGCGTTTTTTCGCTTAGAAAATTTCAAATTCGGATTCCCTGCATGTTTTTCCCCCTAGAGGAGCCATTTTCGGAAAGAAATTTTCACGTGGGTGCCCCACTCCCTATTGTGTAGTAGCTCCAAAAGTCGAGTAAACTTACACATCAACATTTTTATAGGGCCAACAAAAACTAGCAGCGGAATGAAACGAGGGTTTTTATTGAAAAATGAAAGGAAAGAAGAACACAAAGAAAATCCTGAGGATACATTGAAACGAGTTTTCGGTTTTTCACAAGAAGAATTTGGGTATACTTGCAAAAAGGAAGAAAATATTGAATTGAAGAAAATTTGTGAAAAACATGGTTTCAATGTTGAAGCTTTCCGATTAGATTATGGAGATGAGAGTAAAAATAAGAAATCTGCGAATGTGGAGCCACGAAAACAGAAGGAACATATTGAAGATAAGTTAAACGAACTAAAGATTGAAAAAACTGTCTCAGCAAAAGATCAAGTAGAGCCAATGGCAGACGCCAAGACTGTGAAAAATCGAAAGAAAAAGGAAAAAAAGAAGGAAAGGAGGAAAATTTTAGCTGGTGAAAAGGCAATAGTCGATGAGAAAGAAATTAGTCGATTAGGTAGGATTGTTTGAAAATGAACAAATTCAATTAAAGGGATGGGCCGAAGTGAATTATCGATAAAAAATTTTTTGACAAACGTAAAAAATGTTTGAAAAAATACATTTTTCAAGAAAAAATCGAAAAAAATTTTTTTTGGGTGTTTTTTTGGCCATTTTTAGATGTTTTTTTAACATGCAGATCATATCACGTATGCATGGTTGAACATAGCTACTCATTTTTTTGCCCATTTTTGGGTGTTTTTTTGGCATATAGTACATATTTCTTGTATATGGTTGAACTTAGCTACTCATATGAAGATTGAATCTTCTCTTCGAAATCATTGTGATTTTAACGCTCGATAAAACGTATCCAAGTCCTATAAAGTTTTTTACGATAATCGAAAAAAAAAATTTCGATTTTTCCTCGATAACAGTATTTTTTTTTCATCGTTTCGAACATCTGTTACGTTGTCGAAAAAAATTGCGATAACTTGCCTTAATCGGCCCTCCCCCTTTAATTTTATTTTTTTAAATAAATTTATTTTTAGAAAATGAAAAGCGAGTATCAAAAGTAACGGGTTTCCATGCCAATCGTGATGAAACTATTGATGCAAGTTCTAATCAATTGCAATCTGATATGACGACAAGAATGCCTGAAATTTCTAGCGAACCCTCCAAACCGGATATTAAAACTCAAATGGAACAAAATTTGGAATGCTCTGCTTTGAATAAACCTACTTCTAAATTACCTAGAGAAGAACCTAGAAGTGATGCATCAAAAAATGTTGAAGATATTAAAGAGTCTATGGATTTGACAAAAAGTTTTGAAGTTCAACCAGGACCCTCAATTATATTGGAAGAGGCGACAAAAGTGACCGTAAACAATTCGGCTGATCAAAAATCCTCCACCAAGAATGAAAAGTTAGTTGAAGCTAAGAATGAAGAAATTTGTCAAAAAATTGGTAATTTTTTGAAAAAAAAACTTTCTGTACTACGGATTAACGATCGCAAATGGACAGGGTTCTGAAGTCGGATTTTTTTTCAAAATCAAACATTTTAGGGGTATTTTTATGCGAGAAATCGATTGCGCGCATTCCCGAAGTGTGAAAACGAATACTTTTTTTCTTGAAAATGAGCTTTTTATACTGTAATAAGGCAAAACAGCTTTCGGGCTTTGTCGATACGCGCCATAAAAATTGAAAAAAATCATAAAAATCACATGCTTATGAAGTATAAAAGGCTCATTTTCACTAAAAATATTCGTTTTCACGCTTTGGAATGCGATGTCTCACATAAAAATATCCCTAAAATGTTTTATTTCGAAGAAAAAAAATTTCCAACTTCATAACCCTGTCATTTGCAGTTGTTAATTCGGAGTAGTACCCAAATTTCTTTTATTATATTGTTTAGAACATCTAAAACCACTCGAGAAGCATTTTGTGATAAATATTCAAGAAGATTCCTATGGTCATACTTATGAAAAGATTTTTGCACCATGTTTTGACGAAATACTCACGGAAGTGGAAGCTGAAGATGGTTTTACATGGGAATATCATCAAGTAAAATTTTTTGGAAAAAAGCATATGGGGGGACCACTAGGAAAAATTTTCATTTTTTCAGTTATGGGGAGCCCGGGCCCCCTCTGCCTACGTCGCTTTTTGAATTTTAAAATTATTTTCTAGATCCGAAACTTTTCGCTCTTCTGCTCAACTATGCTTAACAATGCGAAAAACCTCAAGAAAATTACTCTGATCACTAAAACTGCTAGGCAAGTTCGTCAGTATTATATACAGAGAAAGGAATTGGAGTCTATTGAAAAGAATATGGCTAGCATGGGCTTAGAAATTACCATCATTTTCGATGAAGAAATCCATGATCGAGAATTTCGGTAATTTTGGAGAAAATATTTTCATATAAAAATTTAGATTCAATAACGGTTGGGTGGTTACAATCGGACGAGGCTTGGATATTTACAAGAAGCCAATTGAAGAAGTCGGCAGAATGAAAAAATTTCAGCCTGAAATGTGGCCGTGCCGAAGAACTAAAATTATTGGATTGTACTCGCCAAATTCCTGCAACAAGTCCTAAATTCGTACTGTGTTATTAGAATCTCAATTATTTATTATTTTTGTCAAATATAAGTGCCTTTTAAAGCTTTAACATGTTGTTATATTTTATATAAATATAAATCTTTGGTGGACCAAGGAGTAAAAATATTTTTTAATTAAAAATTTAAATTTTTCTAACGTTCAATGGGGTATAAGAGCCGAAGTAGCTCTGGAAATAATTTATTTATTTGGGTTAATTCATGTAGTTATATTATTTTTTAGGCTTAATTAATGTGATAGAAATTTTGTTTTTTATACGTCACAAAAATACATCTTTTTATAAGTACAGTAAAAACTATTTTAAATACTGGATAATTAAGATTTTACATAAAAACATTCTTATGACGTGATGTAAGCACGAAAGCTGTTTCCTTATTTTTCTTCTCTGGTATTTTATTGAGGTTTATAGAACGTTAAATGTCTTTGTTTTTACTGCCCTAGCACGGACCGGAAAACCGTTTTCGTGCATAATCTATTTCATTCTTTTATAGCCTTCGTGGATTCTTAACATTCTAGAAATTTGATTTTTGTTGCTTAAGCGATTAAAGAATTTGTTGCAAATTTGCATTTTTCTCCTCGTAAAAGGCGTATATGAATTGCGTAAGCATATATCCAGAGTGAGCAATGATTGTGTCTATTCATTAATATTCAGGCAGGTCATTTTAACCAAGTTATTTATAAAGATTCTCTTTGTGGGCTCTTGAAACGACAACATCTATTCTCGGCTCGGAGATTCTCACCATCGCACAATGCGACGCTTTTCAATAATAGTTTTCTTAGGACTCTCTTCATTCTTATGATATCATTAAGTGTAAAAATTAGCTATACATGTTGTTTTAGGTTATAAACGTGAAGGAGAAAATTAACTTAAGACTTGGTCTATGAACGTTTGAACAAAAGTGCGACAATTTTTAAATTAGATTGAAGCTCCTTCCATACCTTTAATTGAAATTTTAATTGTTTTGCCTTTCAACGATCATTTTCTCATAATTTTGAATAAAAAAAATAATTAAAATGGTTAAATGCTTAGGCGTTAATTTGAGATTTTTTACATATGTATGATAATCCAAACCGTTATATTTAATGGTTTGGATTAGGATAGACAATTACAGGGTGTATAAAAAATCGAGTTTCGGCAATTTTTTTCATGTTTTTTCGACCCGAAAATTTTTTTCAAAAATGACTATTAGGGGTAATTTTATGCGAGGAATATTTGCGCGCATTTCCGAAGCTTGAAAACGCTTCTCTAACCCTGAATCAGGGAATCGGGATGTGTGTATTGAGCGGAATTTGATAAAATCTCATATTTAGATATGAAATGCAAGGCATGAAGTTTTAAAAATTTCGATTTTTGAGCAAAAATTTGATTTTGAGCAAAAATTTCGATTTTTGAGCAAAAAATTCAATTTTTGAGATTTTCCGCATAAAATTACCCCCTGAAAGATCATTTTGAAAATCCAAAATTTTTCGATTTTCGCTTCAATACAAAACACTGATTTCCCTGAATAAGGTCTGGGAAGCATTTTCAAGTTTCGGGAATGCGCGCAATCGATTCTTCGCATAAAAATATCCCAAATATGGTCATTTTTGAAAAAAATTTCGGCTCGAAAAACATGAAAAATCGTAAAAATTCCGGTTTTCTCTAACCCTGTACATGTGTCTCAAAGAAGCGGCAAAAAAATTCTTATGTTTTTAATGCGTTTTTATCTAATTTTTGACAAATTTGACTTCCCTTTTTTAAAAATGAATTCTGTACCTTGCTCAACTTTTTTCTTATCTTACCTCAATCTTATTAGAACCATGCTTATTCAACTTTAAGCTATTCATTTTGTTCATGATTTACTTAATAGAGCAGAGTCCCTCTCCGCTAAGAATGTTCTAGGGCTGAAATGATTACATTCCTCTAATAAGGCTTCAATAATCCTAGCAAGCAAAAGAATCTTCTTCTTCTTCCATCACTTTCTTTTTTATGCTTTTTATTATTTTTCCACCTTGGTTGGTTTCTAATTTTAAGATAATCCATCTTTCTAGCATCATGCCTACAAAATCATCTTATGCTTGGAGCTCTTAAATGAGAGAAGTCCTTTTCCACTTTTTCTTTTTATCAAGGTATGTAAAATTGTTCGCCTTTGATTAAACATCTAATAATTGGTACTACTAGTATACTCATTAGCCGCAAATGACAGGGCTATTTTTCTGAAAAAATTTTTTCATAAAATTTTCTAAAAGACCCTATATGGTTTTTTTGATGTGCGAAATCCAAAAAACGCACCCCGATGTCTGAAAACTTTTTCTTGACCCTATATCGATTAACACCTTGGTTCAAAAGGGGTTTTTTTTTATTTCAAATTGATGTCAATTTGGCATAAAATTTTGTAAGAAAAATTTTCAGACATCGAGAGTGCGTTTTTTGGATTTCCCCGCATCGAAAAGCCCATATAACGTTTTAAAAAATTTTATGAAAAACAATTTTTTTCGGAAAAATAACACTGTCATTTGCGGCAGCTAATGCTTACAAAGAGTAGTAGAAAACTGTTAGTCAGGGATTTTTAAAATTCCAACGAGGGCAAAAATATAAGAAATATGCCACAAAATTTTTTGCTATCAGCACTAGGTAAAATGGAAAAAAATATTTTTTTAAAAATTAAAAAAGAAAACTTTCAAGTGCAAAAAATTAAGCTATAACCGGGATTTGAACTTGAGACCTTGATAGTCGTAGACCCACGCCTTAGCCACTGCACCATGCGCGCTTCTGATTTATTTAGTTTGAAATTTACCTTCTCAACATTCAAAAAAACTAAATCGAATGATTCAACATTCTTTTACACTTTTGCATTTCCGGTTGAAGCTTAATTCTTTTACACTTGAAAGTTTTTTTTAATTTTTAAAATATTTTTTCCCATCCTTCCTAGTGCCCGTAGCAAAAAAATTTTGTGACATATTTCTTATATTTTTACTCTAATTCATTTTTCATTGAAATTTTTAAAATCCCTCACTGACATTTCACGACTACGCCCTTGTAAGTAGTACCTAAGGAGTAGTCACGTAATACCTTAAAACTATTCACAAGGAAGCATTGATGAAACAATCGTTCCCATAGGAATTTTCATTAACAGATAAGCTTTGGCCTCTTTGTTTTCAATGAAGAGTTGATGAGTCGTTTTTAACTCGGTTACCTATTTTGCAGTGATGCTTACGTAACCTAATCCCAAGTCGCCATAGAAATTTTCCCACATAAGTAAGGTTAGCTCTATTGTTTTGATGTAGATGGGTAAGGAGTAGACTTCTCGAACGATTCGCTATTTCGCTCAAATTATTTATGCACCTTTTAAATTTAATGTATGAAGACGTGTTAGATAAGGTAGTAGTCAACGCTGTACAAGGGG